>JAQJVL010000295.1:993735-1152354 GCA_035578905.1 Stictocephala bisonia
TGTGAAATTAAATAGTTTTAGAAGTAGGAATGCTTGGTATGAATGTTCAAAGTACAAGAACAATCTTAAGAAAAACTAACAAGATGTGATTTGTGAACTTTATGAGGAAGTGATGTGGGCCATCAACCCAATTTTCTGTTACCCAGTTCGCCAGTGTAAGGAAGGGTAATGTTTTCAGATCTATTGTTCTCTCTTTTCTAGATGTTGTTAACGTCTTAAAAAGCTTTTTCACATTATGTGATTTTTTAATATATATGTAATTTTTTTGTTCAAATTAATTTTCATCTGGTTAAAGACTTGTTGTAAAATTAGGATTATTGTAAAAATTTGAGGTGATTAAGTCTTAATTTAATCATGATCCGTCAGTGGTTTCAAGTGTATGCCTGATTTGTATGTTTAGACTTAAATTAAATACAAATGCACACTTTGTAATGTTTAAACATGAAAATTAGTTATGTGCTTTGAAACCATAGATTTGGGCTAATTTTAGTTTGACAAATGTAACTCATTAATTCTTAAAACTATTTAAAGTTCTTACTAAAGAATTAAGCTTGCTTATATTATTTTGCAATAGTACAAAAACAAACACATAATTAATTACTTGAATCTATATTTTCCGGTGACAACCTCTTCAAGGTGCTATCTTACATTATAACCAGACGTTCGCCCATGCTGTGAAGTGACATCCTCAGTGGTATCTCCACCGGAAAATATAGATTCTAGTAATGACACCGACCGCTTAAGCCTAAGTTCTAACATAATTAATAATTGTTATGATAGAAAATATGCGGACTTAATACAGTATGTGCCCTTACATTCTTACATATGAGACGCTGACACAACGTTGTGCTTATTTTAAGGCGAATATGAATGATGATATGATTATAGGATGAGTGTGGAGGAGTGTAGTCTGGTTACTAACTGAGTTCAACTGTTCCTCAGAAAGGGCAATTTATTAATAGCCCAACAGCCAGGGCAACTAAGGGACCTACTGATTTACGTGGAATCCGACATTACATGTTTATCATGCAACAAGGCAGGGTTAAAAATTACCAGTAGCCATAATGCAATATGTGCAATAAATGTCAACCTGTCTGCTATTTAGTCCGCCAACATCATAAAAGGAGGTCCAAGATTTTAAATGAAAAAGATCATTAGATCAGATAAGATGCTAATTGAAAAAAATCAATCACATTTAAAAATAAATCTTTCATAATCTGCAACTCTAGACTTGTATTGTTGGTTTTAGCAGTCTTCGCTCCAAGAAAACTTATCTGAGTAGAATTTTCAAACACTATGCTCAACACAAAATAAAAAGTATAAACAACTCCCAGCATGATTCAACAAGTGGCTATACCTCAGCCTCTGTCTCACGGAGCTGGTATCTAGTAGCTTAGTTCTTGCAGATAGAACCTGCTGCCAAAGGTCTTGTTAGACGAAGCTGGAGAACTATCTTCTGTCTTCTGCTATGGTTGGTACTTGCGAATCGATCGTGAATTGTCTATAATGTCGTCTGTTGGCATTAGACATGATGTTTGTTACGTATTCTCAGAATATGAGTGCATGAGCATCCCACAAACATGTATGCTGCTTGTAAATGTCGAGGAAATTTATAATTTGTTCACTATTTAACTTCATTAAGGTATTGACATAAATAAATACCGTACAATGCAACACACAGTCAACTACACGTCACAAACTGTGCACAACTACACTCAAGCTGATCCGAAGCGAGAACAGTTCTGCTGTCCTTGTCAGAAAGGGCTGAAATGCCGCTAGAACCAGCGGTATAGCGATTACGTGGCCTGCTAGTAGCTCTACAAGCTTAAGCATTACTTTCTACCGGCTCCTGCTACTGTTTCCAGCCGCTAGAAATGCAGTCACACGACGCTAGCTCCCTGTGACAGATGAGAAACAAACTAAAGAGGAACAGTACAGTAGCCTATTGTGTATGACGTATAAAAAGCTGTGGGCCAGGCAAGTCTGGTATATTTTTCTGTTGCTATTTAAACTAGTTAATACGTATGTTGTACACATTTGTGTTAGTAGATCATATTTTATATTAAATATAATAATATACTTATTATTTTGCTCGAGAGTTCTAAATAAATGTATCAGTCTTTAAAACCGGCTTGCAAGGAAACTATAAGAAAATCAAGATATCATTTAATGTGTTTACGTATAACGGCTCTACCCATACGAACTTACTCACCGACAGTATTGTACCGTATGTAGAGTTCGTATCACGCCGCAGTGCACTCACTACTTTCTTGAGCTTCGTGAGGAGGGTGTCGATGGGCCCATGACAGTTCCGTTTGTCAGGATCATTCGGCCGGAGATCGTGATGAGCTTTATAACATAAACCAATGTTTCAACGTGAACCCAAAACCCTCGCGTGGTGTATATTAATTATTACTTGTATATTTGTCTTGGTGTTCTTAGAATCGTTCTGTCATAATTGAAGATTGTTTGCCAGTTGTTGCCAATCCAATGTATTCAAAATAGTTGACTTTACACTACTGTATTAGTACTGTACGAACGACGTTGTATTTTGTTTATTACTTCCTATGTATTTGTGGAACGTTATGGTAACGTATAATATCAAACAGATCTATGTTAATTTTACTTTGAATCATCTTACGAATCCATTAATTAACCTGTATTAATATTTAAATCCATGTATTTAGCATGTCTCATATAGTAGTTTAACCCAATTTAAGTGAATAAGCTCTCTTATTTTGACAACATTGTTTTAATGGAAATATCCAGTCGTGTTAAAATGTGCGAGAGCACTTTTCCACTTATTCAGGATAAACAGATCAATTTAATTTTTTTCGTTGTACTCTTGAACAAAATTCCAAGAACTCAATAAAATATTACATATTTTGAAAGACTACTAAAGCCATTTACAATGTTTATTTGTTTTGGTCAAACTAAGTGTCATGTTGTGAAAGGGGACAATGAACTTTCAATGTTATTGCTTATATGTACACTTCAATAAACGAGGACAGAGAAGACACAGGAAGTGCACTTGCTCTCGGTCACGTTATCGACTGACCCAGTATTGTAGGTGTTGAATCATCGTCGCCCTCATCACGTATTTCAAATATTTTCTATCCGTTTGAAAGGTTCTTCGCCGGTCGTAAGTCGCCGGCCATATCTCACAGCTTTGTACTTCCTCTGTCCAGATCAAGCAGCACAGCTCAGCTCCCTTCATTGTTTCTATTGAAATATCGGCGGTCCCATCACGTACTTCAGATGTTTCCAATCCGTTTGAAAGGTTCTTCGTCGATCGTAAGTCGACGGCCATATGTACTTCATCTACCTAGACCTCACAGCACCGTGCCAGATGTTTAATACGAGGTGTACTTTTTATAGCCAACTGACCAAGTACCCGTACAATATCTGTCTACTCAAAAATGTAGTTTGCAATTTGTGTACTATTTGACGTGTCACACATTATAATAGTGTATAATAATCAATAAAGCAACAAATAAAACAATTGAAATTCAATCGAAAAATGCCAAGGACCGATAATGCCGTTGAACACCATGTTCCTGTTGCATATTAATCACAATAAACACTTGCTATTTATTAGTTATTTTTCTGTTGCGTAGTATTTCACCACGAGTCGTGGAAACGAAAACCTACGTAAATTAGATCGTAAAATAAGCAGATGTAAGGTGAGTTGACATTTTCCTACCAAATCTCAGTATTTATATGTAAGTAGGTTCGCCCGTTAAGAACCCAAATTTGGAAACTCGTCCTCGTGAGGAGATAATGCTTTTAGTATTGCTGACTCAACTTTGTGTTTTGTGGAGGATTTTACTTTTTTATGTTTAAAGAAGTTATTATTACTTGATGCATTAAAAACAAATCATTAAGTGTTGTGATATATCATTATTTTTTTCTTTATTTATTTATTATGAATCTTTTTTTAACATTACACATAGAAAAGATAGCTCATCGAAGTAACATTATCAAGCTCGCTCGATTAGAGACACCTAGTAATATTATAAAAATTAAATAACCGAATTTTCAATGAATCCTAAAGAAATTATTACAGAAGAAAGTATTAGGAAGTCTTACACCAAAATGTGCTGTGGCATCCTCGCTCGTTATCTTGTATTCGTCGGTATGTTCCCCATACAGAAGGAGACAGCACCAGGGATATTTGTAAGTTGTTGGGTGGATGGGAGAGCACTCAATTTTGTACGTGTTTAGTTTGACGGAATATCTCTTCCACGATTGGGTGGGTGATAGAGCACTCAACTTTGTACGTGTTTAGTTTGACGTAATAGCCTGTAACGTCTTCCAAGATTGGGTGGATGGGAGGGCACTCAACTTTGTACGTGTTTAGTTTGACGGAATATCCTTTAACTTCTTCCACGATTAGGTGGGTGGGAGAGCACTCAACTATATACATATTTAGTTTGACGGAATATCCTTTAACTTCTTCCACGATTAGGTGGGTGGGAGAGCACTCAATTTTGTACGTATTTACTTTGACGGAATAACCTTTAACGTCTTCCATGATTGGGTGGGTGGGAGAGCACTCAACTTTGTACGTGTTTAGTTTGCCGGAATAACCTTTAACTTCTTCCATAATTGGGTGGGTGGGAGAGCACTCAACTTTGTACGTGTTTAGTTTGACGGAATATCTCTTCCACGATTGGGTGGGTGATAGAGCACTCAACTTTGTACGTGTTTAGTTTGACGTAATAGCCTGTAACGTCTTCCATGATTGGGTGGATGGGAGGGCACTCAACTTTGTACGTGTTTAGTTTGACGGAATATCCTTTAACTTCTTCCACGATTAGGTGGGTGGGAGAGCACTCAACTTTGTACATATTTAGTTTGACGGAATATCCTTTAACTTCTTCCACGATTAGGTGGGTGGGAGAGCACTCAATTTTGTACGTATTTACTTTGACGGAATAACCTTTAACGTCTTCCACGATTGGGTGGGTGGGAGAGCACTCAACTTTGTACGTGTTTAGTTTGCCGGAATAACCTTTAACGTCTTCCATGATTGGGTGGGTGAGAGAGCACTCAACTTTGTACGTGTTTAGTTTGCCGGAATAACCTTTAACTTCTTCCATAATTGGGTGGGTGGGAGAGCACTCAACTTTGTACGTGTTTAGTTTGCCGGAATAACCTTTAACTTCTTCCATAATTGGGTGGGTGGGAGAGCACTCAACTTTGTACGTGTTTAGTTTGACGTAATAACCTTTAACGTCTTCCATGATTGGGTGGATGGGAGAGCACTCAACTTTGTACGTGTTTAGTTTGACGGAATAACCTTTAACTTCTTCCATAATTGGGTGGGTGGGAGAGCACTCAACTTTGTACGTGTTTAGTTTGACGTAATAGCCTGTAACGTCTTCCATAATTGGGTGGGTGAGAGAGCACTCAACTTTATACGTGTTTAGTTTGACGGAATAACCTTTAACTTCTTCCATTATTGGGTGGATGGGAGAGCACTCAACTTTGTACGTGTTTAGTTTGACGGAACAGCATGATTGGGTGGGCAGTAGAGCACTCAAATTTATACGTGTTGGGTTAGCAAACTATAGGTATTTATCTCCTAAATCACATTATACCATTACAGTTTGGCAGAGACAACATTTAGGGCTCCGTCTCTGTACGTATAAATCTGAGTGCTCTTGAACGTCTTGCATGTTTGGGTGGGTGGGAGAGCACTCAACTTTGTACGTGTTTAGTTTGACGGAACAGCATGATTGGGTGGGCAGTAGAGCACTCAAATTTATACGTGTTGGGTTAGCAAACTATAGGTATTTATCTCCTAAATCACATTATACCATTACAGTTTGGCAGAGACAACATTTAGGGCTCTGTCTCTGTACGTATAAATCTGAGTGCTCTTGAACGTCTTGCATGTTTGGGTGGGTGGGAGAGTCTTGATATGTATGCATGAATAGCAGAGCGGAATAGTCGTCATTCGTGTTTGGGTGAGTTCTTAATTTCATGGATTGGTGAACGCGATGGGTGTCTAATAAATATAGTATTTTAACGTTATTGCTCAAAACCATAGTGCAATTTAATGTGCCGCCATTGGGATCTTGTAAACCATAACGCTGACAACAAATTTTAAATGGAGAATTTTCTCTTCTCTTGGAGAAGTTTAAGCCATTTTCTAATATGGTGGGCCAACTCATTTTTTTTCTCATAGAACACCTAATATTTTATGGTGGTTTTTGGATAGTAAAAATAATGTTAAAACTCTTTTTTGTACGTGGGTAATTTTGTATACCTCCAACCGTATACTAGAACTAATACTAGTAGACTAGGCCTATCCGTCATATATGAGAGCTGGTATAGTTACCATTGCCTGTTGTTGATTAGAATCAGGCCATTGTTGGAACATAAACAATTACCAACCTATAAACTTTCAGTCTTATCAACGATTTCTATTCACTGTGCTAATTATTCTGCACCATTAAAAATGTATACCCGAAGGTACTAATTTTTTATTGCTCTATTGTCTTTGCGAATTTTTCTTATGGAATTTACAAACAATAAAACACTTTTGACATGGTTGAAGTGTAACAGAAACTGTAGTACAGCAAGTATAGTATAGCAAGACAGGTATCCTAATAGACGTGCACCAAAACTTGATGAATAGAACACCTTATGAAAAACAATAAAACTTTGTACATTTATCGATATAGGTAATGCAGAATAGTTGTCACAGTGAACAGTAAGTATTGACAGACTGAAAGTTTGTAGGTTAGCCATTTGTCATGTTCCAAGTGAGGTCTACCAGCTCTCTTATTACAGACAGTCCTAGGGCTACCTGTACTATATTAAACATGGGGGTCAATGTAACTCATATACGGTTGGTAATGGAGAATAGTTGGCACAGTGAACAGTAAGTGTTGACAGACTGAAAGTTTGTAGGTTAGCCATTTGTCATGTTCCAAGTGAGGTCTACCAGCTCTCTTATTACAGACAGTCCTAGGCCTACCTGTACTATATTAAACATGGGGGTCAATGTAACTCATATACGGTTGGTAATGCAGAATAGTTGTCACAGTGAACAGTAAGTGTTGACAGACTGAAAGTTTGTAGGTTAGCCATTTGTCATGTTCCAAGTGAGGTCTACCAGCTCTCTTTTTACAGACAGTCCTAGGGCTACCTGTACTATATTAAACATGGGGGTCTATGTAACTCATATACGGTTGGTAATGCAGAATAGTTGGCACAGTGAACAGTAAGTGTTGACAGATTGAAAGTTTGTAGGTTAGCCATTTGTCATGTTCCAAGTGAGGTCTACCAGCCCTCTTATTACAGACAGTCCTAGGCCTACCTGTACTATATTAAACATGGGGGTCTATGTAACTCATATACGGTTGGTAATGGAGAATAGTTGGCACAGTGAACAGTAAGTGTTGACAGGCTGAAAGTTTGTAGGTTAGCCATTTGTCATGTTCCAAGTGAGGTCTACCAGCCCTCTTATTACAGACAGTCCTAGGCCTACCTGTACTATATTAAACATGGGGGTCTATGTAACTCATATACGGTTGGTAATGGAGAATAGTTGGCACAGTGAACAGTAAGTGTTGACAGGCTGAAAGTTTGTAGGTTAGCCATTTGTCATGTTCCAAGTGGGGTCTACCAGCCCTCTTATTACAGACAGTCCTAGGCCTACCTGTACTATATTAAACATGGGGGTCAATGTAACTCCTATACGGTTGGTAATGGAGAATAGTTGGCACAGTGAACAGTAAGTGTTGACAGACTGAAAGTTTGTAGGTTAGCCATTTGTCATGTTCCAAGTGAGGTCTACCAGCCCTCTTATTACAGACAGTCCTAGGCCTACCTGTACTATATTAAACATGGGGGTCTATGTAACTCATATACGGTTGGTAATGGAGAATAGTTGGCACAGTGAACAGTAAGTGTTGACAGACTGAAAGTTTGTAGGTTAGCCATTTGTCATGTTCCAAGTGAGGTCTACCAGCCCTCTTATTACAGACAGTCCTAGGCCTACCTGTACTATATTAAACATGGGGGTCTATGTAACTCATATACGGTTGGTAATGGAGAATAGTTGGCACAGTGAACAGTAAGTGTTGACAGACTGAAAGTTTGTAGGTTAGCCATTTGTCATGTTCCAAGTGAGGTCTACCAGCCCTCTTATTACAGACAGTCCTAGGGCTAACTGTACTATATTAAACATGGGGGTCTATGTAACTCATATACGGTTGGTAATGGAGAATAGTTGGCACAGTGAACAGTAAGTGTTGACAGACTGAAAGTTTGTAGGTTAGCCATTTGTCATGTTCCAAGTGGGGTCTACCAGCCCTCTTATTACAGACAGTCCTAGGCCTACCTGTACTATATTAAACATGGGGGTCTATGTAACTCATATACGGTTGGTAATGCAGAATAGTTGGCACAGTGAACAGTAAGTGTTGACAGGCTGAAAGTTTGTAGGTTAGCCATTTGTCATGTTCCAAGTGGGGTCTACCAGCCCTCTTATTACAGACAGTCCTAGGCCTACCTGTACTATATTAAACATGGGGGTCAATGTAACTCCTATACGGTTGGTAATGGAGAATAGTTGGCACAGTGAACAGTAAGTGTTGACAGACTAAAAGTTTGTAGGTTAGCCATTTGTCATGTTCCAAGTGAGGTCTACCAGCCCTCTTATTACAGACAGTCCTAGGCCTACCTGTACTATATTAAACATGGGGGTCAATGTAACTCATATACGGTTGGTAATGCAGAATAGTTGGCACAGTAAACAGTAAGTGTTGACAGACTGAAAGTTTGTAGGTTAGCCATTTGTCATGTTCCAAGTGAGGTCTACCAGCCCTCTTATTACAGACAGTCCTAGGCCTACCTGTACTATATTAAACATGGGGGTCAATGTAACTCATATACGGCTGGTAATGCAGAATAGTTGGCACAGTGAACAGTAAGTGTTGACAGACTGAAAGTTTGTAGGTTAGCCATTTGTCATGTTCCAAGTGAGGTCTACCAGCTCTCTTATTACAGACAGTCCTAGGCCTACCTGTACTATATTAAACATGGGGGTCAATGTAACTCATATACGGCTGGTAATGCAGAATAGTTGGCACAGTGAACAGTAAGTGTTGACAGACTGAAAGTTTGTAGGTTAGCCATTTGTCATGTTCCAAGTGGAGTCTACCAGCCCTATTATTACATACAGTCCTAGGCCTACCTGTACTATATTAAAAATGGGGGTCTATGTAACTCATATAAGGTTGGTAATATAAAAAATTACTCAAGTATAAAAAGGTCTTTAAATTAAATTTACGATCCTAAGCCAAGAGAGGTGTTGACGGCGCTAGGTGGGCGTGTTTGTGTGCGAATCATGTATGTATGATGGTTGCGAGTGTACTTAAATAGTTCAAGATAGTCATTACCTGTGTTATATATCTATTAAATGCTTTTCTATGATCAAAAGTGTTAGAGATGACTAAATAGTCCTAATTTTGCCACATTAATAAAGGGTTTTTTTAAATTTCAAACCAATCATAAAAGGTTAGTTGTTTCATAAGACAAACTTCAGTTGGCCGTCATATTTTAAAATGGTGATCAACTCAATTTGTTCTTATACAACACCTAATATTTAATGATAGTTTTGGGTAGTAAATATAATTTTGAAAAATGTTAAATACATAATTTTAAACCTGTCCAAAAACGAAAGACAGGTTCTCATTTCAAATATGTTGTTTGATGATCGTATTGTTATTACTGCTTTGGTAGTCCACATGTTTTATTATTATCCAAGCCACTGTTCAATAATTATTATTTTATTCATTTTCATCTTGTTTTTGTCCTCTTTGTAGTTATTTGTAACGAATTTTCGTAATGTAATGTCTCTAGTTATTTTTTTCAAATAATTTATATTAAATTGGGGTTGTGTTGTATTAGTAAGAAAATGGACAATAATTGCTACATGAACTTTAATTATTTATATTAATATTTACACGCCGTTCAAACTGTTTATTTAATTTTCTTTAGTGCTGTGCTCTAATTGGCTTTGGCTGTTTAACAGCATTGTAAAGATAAATAAATTAAAAAATTAATGTTTTACACATTAATTTTGATTAACAATTTGAAAAAATAGTGTACATGTTGATATTATTTTTTATTTCTAGCTTACTTCTTTGCCATTTTATTGTTTTATACGTGTTTTATATAACTTATCTCCAAAGGTCCTTAAACTATTTGTTCGCAAAGAGATTATTGAGTAATGGTTTTTGTTTTAATACATTGAAACAACTAATTTTAACTTATAACAAAAGACATTAGTTGTTTTTTTTTTTTTTTTTTTTTTTTACTTTAAGATAAAATATGTCACTGTATAAGTTGTTTTGATTTTTATTGTCGAACCATCAGAATTATTAGTTCTTTACTCATAATTTTGTTCGTACCTTTAGTCGGGAATTCAACCAACAACTAGGGGAACATATAGGAAGTTTAGGAGACACCCTGTACGTTACGCCATAGTACGCCCATGTCCTGTTGTGTGTACGGCTACATTAACTATAGTAAACAAGTGCTTTGACGGGCTGCTGGATATTTGTGTAATAGTGATCATTTTGAAACATTCCGATGGTCCTAAGCATTCCATCGTTTTACATAATAATTGTCTTGTCACCAATTTTAATATAGTTAATTTTGATGACAAACCCCTTGCCACTTCTTTCCACGAATTACTAGCCTTTATCAGTGCATTGTTGTACACACGTCTTGTTTTGTTGGGACACTCACATAGATACTTGGTACAAACTTTGTGAAGACGGATATCCAGGCAATCAACGTCGTTTGTTACTTCTAATCAGTCTCGAAACATTACAAATTTAGTATTCGATTAATTGCAATCATTTAGTCGTAACTGTGGAATTAAACTATCTTATATGATTAATTATTCATTCACGACGCAGATCGTGGAGATATTGGCGAATATGAGTGTGCTGAGTGTAGTTAAACGAGTGTAGTCATTGTCACTGACTAAGGTCGACTGTTCCTTAAAAAGAATCATTTATTAGCCCAACAGGATCTACAACTGTACGTGGAATCCGAACTACGCAGTGTTGGTCTGATTTTAAGCTAAGATACAAACCAAATACAACTCTGACTACCATCCAAAATGGACACACCAGACTTCTCCAGTAGTGTCCACGTTAATGGCAACCACTGAGCGGACGCCGTGTCAGTATTAAAAACGTCCATGTTAATATAAACATGTAACAATATACACAATACTTGTTATGTATATACTGGTTCCGCCATTAAATGGATCACACTGTGAATGACTAGCATATTATATTTGCTTATTCTATCTTGGGTTCCGGCAATCCACCATATAATAATTGGAAATTGCTCCTTTATATGCTCTTTTGGAGTATTTCTAGTTTCTTTCATTTTCAGATTTAATGTTAAGCTGTTCAGGTCTAATTGTTAACAGTTAGTCGTGGGTAGTTGGAGTCACATCTTATTTTCGAGGTTATTTCTTTGCTTATATTCTGATTATGGATAGTAAATCTCGTTCAATTTTTAATTTTATATTATCATTACAATCAATACGTTTTGAATGAGTGTAACAAACAATTAATACGAGGTGGAATTTATGATGCCTGATGAAATACGAGTTGTAAAGTTTACTATTTTAATGTTAGAGGAAGATATAGAATGTTATTTTCCTCAAGAAAAGTAGAAAACGATGTTTCTGAAAAAGTGGCCTCAAAACAAAATTGATTAACTTGTTGGTGTAACAATGACGGGAAGTGATTTAAAATCTATAATTGCACGAGCAGCCACGTTTTAGCTCTAATATGATAGTTAAGTCGAATTTAAATTAGTGGTTGTTAGAAAAAAAATAGTTTAACACATGCCATAAACACACATTTTATTGTGAACATTTATAATTTTATAATTTTCTTTTATAGTTAACTTATCAAACTTCTTAACCTGTTTCAACACAACTGGAGGATAAATGTTAGTTTTCTATTTGACTGCAAGATGGGGAATAAGTAGCGAGTCCTTGCATTAGTAATGAAGTTGCGTCGGCGTCTCATATCCAAGAACGAGAAGAAGTATTCAAATTAATTATAGGGATAGTAATAGTCGGCACTTGTGGCGCAGTGCTGTAACCCAGCTACATGGGGACAAAGTGTTTGGGAGATTGTAGGCGATAGGTTGGATTCTCGGACCTTCTAATACCGACATGGCGTCCGCTTGATGGTCTCTATCGGCGTGGACACTACTAGAGAAGTCTGGGGTGTCCATGTTGGGTGGTGACCATTGTGCGGATGTTGTGTGGGGGGATAACTGACTATCAGGCTTGTCAATTAGCTGAAAATCAGACCAGCACTACGTGGTTCGGATTCCACGTAAAGCTGTAGGTCCCTTAGTTGCCCTGGCTGTTGGGCTATTAATAAATTGTCCTTTCTGAGGAACAGTTGAACTCAGTTAGTAACCAGACTACACTCATCCACACTCATCTACACTCATATAAACATTCATATTCGCCTTAAAATACCAACAACGTTGTGTCGGCGTCTCATGTGTAAGAATAAGAATTTAACAATTTAGGGGTAGTAACATTAGCAATACTCCGATTGGTTGACCCAACTACCGATTGAACGAACGTTGCTGCAAACTAGTCGCTTTGTAAGGTAAAATTAATGTTTATGACTGATGTATCGGTATTAGACTATAGTGATAAATTACGTACTATTATGTATTATATATCGGTATATAAAAACCTAATTGCATTTCACTACGGTTGAAATGTGATGAGAAGCAGAATTTTGTAGTTCGGTTTTCAATGTTGCCATTGCTATTGGGTTATATTTACGTTAGTCGCTGGCATTATCTTATTTGTTTACGTTTTTGTTGATATAAAGCAACATTGTTTGTTCAGTGAAATAAGCATAATAAAGGTTTTTATATAAATTTTTAAGTGTAATTTTTGTTTGTCAAAGAAACGTTGTTTATATACGGAATCAGTAGAATACTGGAGGGTTTGATGTGTGTGTTTTAGAACATTGTGGATTGTTCCATTGATTTTTGAAAATTTGTGAGTAGATTTTAAAATGGATATGAATTACTATACTAAGAAACGAATATATTTTGAAACTGATTCGAACATAAACAATGTATCTACTCATTTATAAAGTGTTTTCAAGGTAATATAGTTTTTCAGAACAAAATTATGGAACTATAAAATATCTGTCAATTTTTATATTTTAAAATTTGTATTTATTCAATATTTCCTTTTTTCTTGGTATGATCCTCTACCTCCTCCCTCCCAATATGCCAGACACCAAGTTTTATCATTTACACGGATGACAAACAAACAAAAATTAAAAATCCCTGAAAATTATGAAAGCTATTTTATCATAAAGTACTTGCATTTCTTAAAAATTTAGTATATACTGCAACATTGGATTATATGTACTGTTTTCAACGATTGAAAAAAATAATCTGTCAGTATGTACAAAAAATTGCTTGCCAATAGAAGGTTTTTAGTTGCCAATAGACGCGTAGGTGTAGAAAATACTATTGAGTATTTTCTATGAAATATCATTTGATCACAGTTCTCTGCCCCACGACTGAAATTCCGTAGAGCTCCCTCGGTACCTCTAGATATATATATGTATATATATCTTTTTATATATATAAAACGTTTAATTATTGTAGTAACAAATAATAAAAACCGTATCATTATTATATGTTCGCAAAACACGTCTCACAACAAGAATGGCTCACCTCGCCAGATTCACGTCGCAGGTGTAGGGGATCTTTTACCTTTAAGTGCCGTACTTTGGCGATTCCGGAAGGCGTTATTGATCAAGGGAAGGGGAAGGTAGAGCCAGCTGACTTATCTAACCAGAATCGCCTCCTTGCCTACTCTCCGAGTCTGCACCATCTTACACGCCCAATAATGTACTGGGATACAATGTATCACTTTCTAGTCAATGAAAATAATGCGTGTTTTGTTTCTTGATACGAATTGAGTTTATTTGGCTGCATATGCATGTTATATATTTTCTTTTTTGTAAAATTCTTTCTTTGTGTTCCTAGCATCAAACATATTTTTCGTAAAATTAATATTATTAATCCTTGATAAAAAAAAAAAAAAAAAAAAAAAAACAAACAAACTGAATCGAACTATTCATGTGTTGCCTATAGGATAGGCCTATTCATTAGTACAAAGGATTGCTTGGAAGGAAGTGAAAATAATCTCCACACAGATCGCTCCACCTAATCTCCACACAGACCGCTCCACCTAGCTCAACAGATAGTCCGTTGACAACTAAGTCAAATATAATTAAGAATTAGAACAATGTTTACTTAAAACTGAGCTGAAATAAAAATAAAAATTAATATAATAAGTATGAAAAAGTTAATATTATAATTAAGTGTTATAAACAGGATTCCTGGCGCCCTCTCTCTACCGAATACCTTATTTGAATAATTTATAAACTATTGTTTAAGATTTATTTTTCTTAATATTTTAAAATGTTCATTTATTGTTTTAGTATAACCGTGATCTTCAAATAGTGATACTATTAGTTTATAAGTATCATTAGTACAAAGTTGTTTAGGGTTTTTAAATATTTCGTATTACTAACCTTACCCTTGAATGTACAGTGTTCACACGGAGGTGTGTAGTAAGTAAGCAGCATGGCTGTGGAGACGTGGAGTATTAAAATTAACTATCAGTTTTAGTAGTTTTTGTAATCCAGTTGGTGTTAATGAACGAAATGTCAGACTTACCAGATCGGTATTTTATTAGGGTGATTCTCGGCTGTCTTAGAGACAAAATTCGTTGCAATTAACTCGCACAACAGAGCAGCCAAGAATAGTAAGAAGGGAATTATGTCCGTAGTATGACTGGAGTACAAATGAGTAGTTGTCAACACGTCTTGTAAGGAATTAGTTTCTCTTTAATCCTTTAGTAATTCTAGTGGTGAATGTATTTGTCTGATACAGTCTGCTGTTCTGGTCGATGCTTCTAACTGTATCTAATAACTTACTTTATCGATAAAACGTTCCTTTGGTTTGGCAAGTTCATATAACATTTATTTAAAAAAATGGTATTAAAAACGTTTAACAAATATCCCGCGAAGAATTTTACATACGCGTTCTGGGAGGAGTCGTTCAGTGAGCCTTTTAATAAATATGAAAAGTAGTAGCAATTCTTATACTAAATAAATAATAATCGTAAAATTAAAATAAGAAAACATCCAGATTTTACATTAATCCACAGCCCAAATGAACAACCTACAAATAAACCTATGGCTAACCAGAAAGTTAAACAAATAAAAAAGATGTAACTAAAGAAAAATTGCAAAACTTCAGATTTCATAATATTATGAGAGTTTCTTTGTGAACTCCCAACACAAAGAAATATGGGAGTTCACCTATATTAAATTTGTGCAAATGTGATCTTAACCTGTAATGAATTAGAAAATATTTCACGCTATTAAGATGACTTGTGAAAGAGGAGTGAGTACTGAATTTATAGGTACTGGTGGGATGTATGCGAAAAGGGGGACTCCAACTAACAGTGCTCAAAAGCCTCACGGCCAATAGCAGTACTGCCACTATCAGTCTAAGCTATCCTAGAAGGAAGGTATAGTCAATAGACCAAATAATAAGAGTTAAATACAGCTGGAAAGCCTTTGTTTGACCCTAATTGAGTAATAGTGTTGAGTTTCGGTGAAATATTTATTGTTCCGTACGAAAACTAACATCTTTTTTTAAATAACTGCCTTAAATTTAAAACGGAGAATTCCGAAAATAGAAGGTAGGTAAGATACCTACTATTTTTGGTCAATAGAATTTTAATGATCGATCTCTGGGTAACAACAAGATGCGGTACACCGAAGAGGAACGACCACCCCGAGTCAAAATGGCACTTGTAACACCGACTGCAAACGTCCTGCAGTTCCTCTCTCCTGGCATACTGAACATGAGGTACCCAGCATAACTTACTATATACCAGCTAGGATGATTCCCAAGCATAAATAATAGCCACAGGCAACAGAGTAAATACTATATCACCTCCTCAGGAATGCAATTGAAGTATTCTAAATAAGGGTGGATGCGCATAAGAACAAGTATTGGAAGATGATTTTTGAAACAATTAAGGAAATATTGTTGTGGTAGAACTAGTTTTTCAGTTTAATTAGGTCCACAGATGTTAAAATGGAATTCTCATCCCACTTGCAACTAAACAAAATTACTCAGAATTACTCGATCGTCTAGGTTGTGAAAGAAAATTGAATAAATGTGCGTCATTTATTAATCAGTCAACACTGTTTATATCGGCACCACTAGACAAACATGGGTGTTTGTATCGAGACTTGTGAGGAGCTGATAGTCGTGCCTTCCAGTAAATAACGACGCGGGGCTGCACACAGGCCCATTGAGGTTACATGGCCTATGGATCTTAGGTATAGTAAACATGGACATCGTTCGTGTAAATTAAAAACCACTGATTTCCGGAGAAACGTTCAGTTTGTTTGGTTACCATTAAGAACCGTTAAGTCTTATACAAGATTTTGACTGATTAACTTTAAAATAAAAAATACAAAACTTTACCACCAGGTTCAAACGTAAAAAACACTTTAGAGATGGTTTAATGTGTAATAGTTGTTTTATCTTCTATAGTTGTAAAAGTCAAATAAATACCTTTGAATCACTGATCACAGTCTCTCGAAAACAGTAAGGCTTTGACATTGAAACTAGACCCAACTGTTGTTTATAGGCTCTAGATATGTACTAAGAAAGGATTTAAAAATATTTTCTCTCAAGAGCTAAAATAAGGTAGATTGTTAATATCCCGATACTGGCCTATCAGAGCCTTCGTTACCATTCATCATGAGCTTAGGACGGTGTAACTTGACATAGGAGGTTATTTTTGAATAATATAATCGCGCAATGTGAAGAAAAGTTTTAAAATTAGCGAGCGAAGTAGTGGTTTACAAGAGCGTAGCAAGTGAAGGGGTTGACACACTAAGCGTGCAGGGGTATCTCCTAGTATATACAAATCTGGAATGTCTTTGATATTAGTTTCTTCTGTATGTTGATATACTGTAAGTGGTGTGACGTATCACTCGTAGTCGCTTGAGAATGTACCTTTCGTCATAATAGATTAGAGTAAAGACGGTAGTGACGTACGGTCAACGCCCATATCAATGAAACATATTATGATTAGTATCAGTATTATAGTGACTTACTCTGTAATAGACGGAGAATTTGCATATCTTAGCTTTTGCATATCAAGCTATAAATTGAAATAGTTTTTTTTAATCCTAAAAACCTTGACTGTAAATAAAAAGTAAGATATTTATAAAACCTAACACATAGATTGAAATAGAACGTAAGGCATTTGTTTGTATGCTCAAATTCTTAGTTACAAACAGACATTTGTGGACTAAATTTCATTAGTGTCCGTATCCGGGTCTTATTTGTAGGAATATTATGGGGATAGTTTATATACGTAAACTAATTCATAATGGTTTTGTCGAAAATTTTCATTCTGCCATAAGAACTCTTTAAAAAATATCACTGAAATTTACTTGACGGATTGATAATGTCATCAAAGTTTACCTTTCGGATCGGCAATGTTTCCAAATATCCTTTCGATTGGTCATGTCGCCAGAGTTAATCTTTCGAATCGGCATTGTATTCAAAATCTCCTTTTTAGATCGGCAATTTTCGAAATATACATTTCGGATTGGCAATATTATCTAGATCTCCTTTTTGAATTGACCGAGCGACCATGGCTTGGATTAATTTCCAAACAATGTCCCTTAACATGTCTTATGTTACCTACAAAATTATTTCAACATCTAGTGATAAAAATTAAATTAGGTTAGTTAAAATAAAAGTAATTAGTATTATTATTCTACTCCTATCGAAGTGGAGTATTACTTTTTGGGCTCTCTCACTCACTTAATATACACAAAACGTTTTTGTAAGTCCTCTCTTTTCTGTATATTCTGAAACCTACCCTCGCACAATCTGAGCACTAGGGTGGAAGACAACACACTAACTCAGGAAGGGAAATATAAAAATTCGTAATCGAAAAAAATTGTTTGCTGCTTAAAATAACTTATTTTCTAAAAAAGATTACTTTTTGAACTAATAAAAACAATAATAACAAAATAAATGCGAAAACTTTACTGGTTGATTTTGCATTGACAAAGGTGTAAAAAAATAATTTGGACCTCGAGACATTATAAAAGAAGGAACAAATAAACACAACAAAAAGAAACAAGCGTAACAGTACAATTCAATTCGCCTTTAACAGTTTAGCGCTCCAAAAAATATACCGTACAAATTTCAAATGTTACACAACTACAACTAAGCAAAATAACAAGAAAATCAATACAAATACTAACAATACCTATCAATCATAAAAATAAATAATAACCATAAATATATATCTCTACAGAAAATAAGTACATAAAACTGGTAAAAAACTATATAAGAGTTGTTAAACAGCCCGGGACAACGAAGACGGAAGACGATGACACAATCACAGGGACATTATATAACTTTTGAGTTTTTTTTAATGAATTTAATATTAGTAAATTATGTGTTGGGAAACCAGACTTATACGAACATGGCCTTGCATACGTTGGTACAGTGTTCCACGGCTGCAAACGGAATAGCTTCCAAAAATTAGGGATTCTAGATCTCACAAGGGATTTTCACATAAGAAAGATGTCACGCACTCCTCGCACGAAGTGTCATATAGTTTTCTACCAGAAGAGTTACATTTAGAATTAAATTGAAACTTAACGTGGTTATGTCCCCACAGGACAGTACCATAAAAAGGATATGTCAGTGATATATTAAATAGCAGAAATCATGTGAAGCTACACTAACCTGAATCGACATTTCAGAGCCTGTCACTAACGGGTTATATGTACACAACAGGGCAATATCTCTAAAAGGTTCGGTCACTAACGGGTTATATTACAAACGAGAATATGTACACCACAGGGCAATACCGCTAAAAGAAGCGGTCAATATCGGTTATATGACAAACGAGAATCTGTACACCGCAGGGGAATACCTCCAAAAAAAAAGCGTTCACAACCGGTTATATAACAAGCGAGAATATGTACACCACAGAGGAATACCTCTAAAAAGAAGCGTTCACAACCGGTTATATAGCAAGCGAGAATATGTACACCACAGAGGAATACCTCTAAAGGAAGCGTTCACAACCGGTTATATAACAAGCGAGAATATGTACACCACAGAGGAATACCTCTAAAAGAAGCGTTCACAACCGGTTATATAACAAGCGAGAATATGTACACCACAGAGGAATACCTCTAAAAGAAGCGTTCACAACCGGTTATATAGCAAGCGAGAATATGTACAGAATACCTCTAAAAGAAGTGGTCACTAATTTATTCACGATCGTTTAAACATCTTCTGAAATATGATCAGCACATTTAAATGGACGCAATTTATTACTATATATATTTTTATTTTATTTTCAGTTGCTAAAGTTATTTGATCTTTCTTCCTTTATAGTTCGGGATAAAGAGATGTACCAGTACGTAACAGCCGAGCGTGAGTTCACGGTCCTTGCACTCTCTGACGTAGGCACATGACGTCTTAAGCCTCAGTGGCCGTCAACAGATCGATCATGTATTATCCATTTCCAAAATAACATTACGTGCTGATAAGAAGCGGCGTTTGTATTTCGTAATACAAGAAAATTAGAAACTATAATTGGACCGGACAGTAAGCGACTTGCGTGTTATGTTCCAGCGGCAGAAGGGGCCTGCCTTGCTTCACAAGAGACTATCTTCCGCCGTTAAGTGTTCAACTTCCGCAGCAGTGTTTAGTTGGGGGGGGGGGGGGGGAATTAACTGTACAAGTTTGTTTAATTGCTATTTATTTTTTACATTATTATTTGTTGTGTTATTGCTGTCATGAATTATTATTTAAAAACTAAAAAATGATTTAATTTAATCGTTCTAAGCTTGATTAATTTGTGTTAATCAAACCAACCAATGGTCACATCTGTTAATGAGGTATATAATTATTTCCGCAGGCGGGATTTGCTACGGTTTCATGACACTTTACATGACAGTAACAGTGTAGAAGGAGTAGTTCTTTGTCTCACTTGCACTACTCAGTGCATCTCACTTGCACTAGTGCGTGAGCGGCCTATGTATCGTATCAAGTTTGGAAACTTGGAACTGTAAATAATAGTTCATTGGTAAAAGATATGCCTTCTTTTTTACAAGAATCTAGCTGAATAAAACTTTAACGTAACTGAATAAAGTTATAACGAATGTAATGTATCGAGTAGGCCCTAAAATAAAGCGTATCCCCTCTAGCAGAGACTGGTGGAAACATCCCCTCCAGCACTACACATTTCAAAGTTCTTCAATTTTGCTACCATTTATTGGTACTTATGATTCTTAATCGGTAAACCTGGTTCTTTAAATACTGTTGTGCAATTTTTAAACTACCTGCTGTCTTAAGTATTTTAAAATTGATTTGTTATATTACAATTATTTCTTTTATTTAAACTGGTTATATCAAAAAGAAAATATTTTATTTCTTGTTGATATTTTTCTATGTATATTACTTTTTATCCAGTAAAGTAGTTCTTGATCAACTCCAATAATACAGTATTAATAGTTCATAATAATTTAACTCTTTGTAACTACCGAATGTAATCAACAAACAAAACATTTTATAACAAAAACTAGATGTTCATTGTGGTTTTAATTGCGCTAATAGACTGTTATCTACCTTCATGTTTTTTTCAATATGCGCCATTGTTTCCTGCATGTTCTCTTCGTTTTTTTGTCAGCCTAGACATTCGAACACGGCTATTTTACACCAATAGGAAATAATCTGAAACTCATTTTACTAAATCTTTTATAATTAATTTACTTTGAAATTAATTGGCCATCTGAAGCAAGATCTATACAGGGCGTGACTGAAATACTTGGACAAATTTCAGGAGGACAAACCAAAACGCTCCTGTAAACGTATGTCCTAATATGTACAGTTTTCTGTCTGTCCGTCTGTGTTTTTTTACATTATAATTTTTTTCTCAGCAACTATTAAAGGTAGAGTGCTGACTTTTGGCACATACGCTATACTAACCATATTACAGGATAAAATTTAAAAAATCGTCACCGAATTTCAACATGGTGGCTAGTTAAAAACGTTGACGTTAAATTCCGTAAAAACTACACCGTGGATAAAAAAAACACAAAAAAAGATAAATTATAAAACATTCAAATACAAAACTAACGATACCTTACTTATTGTAAACAAAAAGAAATGCATAAATTGTGATATTTCTTCAATCTGGTTAATAATGTATACTTCGTGAAATTACAACAAACCTTCAAGTGTAACTACATCAATACCATGAATTATGCATTTATTGATTGTTTTCAACAAATAAGGTATCGTTTTATTTTAAATATATAGTTTTATTTTATTTTTTAAGGTTGAGTGGATGAGGACTTAATAGTCCTAACTCCGCCTTTTAATAAAGCCAGTTTTATCAATAAATAATTAAATTTTCTACAATTGATCATATTTGTGCTTTTTTATACGGTGTGTAGTTTTTACGGAATTTAACGTCAACTATTTTAACTGGCGGCCATTTTGAAATTTGACGACGAATATTTTTAAAATGATTTCTTATAGTATTACTAGCATGGTATAAGTTCCAAATTTCAACACTCTACCTTTAATAGTTATGGAGAAAAAATTTATAATGTAAAAAACACAGACGGACAAACAGACAGAAAACTTTGCATATTGGAACATAAGTTTATAAAAACTTTTTGGTTCGTTTTGACTCCAGGAACAATCTCCTGCATTTTGTCCAAGTATTTCAGTTACACTGTGTATTTCAGCTCGACGCTTTTGCCCGTACGTTTTTTAGTTTTACGAGTTTTGCCTAAAGCATCAAGCTGCTGTATTTGTACAATGTATATGCAACTAATTTAACCATCCTATCCAAAATAACGGCCAAAAGTCCCTTAGTGAATTGTTTTCATGGCTGGGTCATGTCGAAAGTATAACGTTAGCCGTTCTTCACAATTTGAACGCTGCAATTAATTGATAGTGCGAACTTGACACTTATTTATAAACTGGATGTTTATTAAAAGGCATACAATTAAATCATAAATATTATATTATTTGAAAAAAATGAGAAAGAATTATAATTTACGAAAATATTTATAATTTACAGTATTATAGTAATAAACAAATACAGGCTTCAAAACGTAATCAAAAGGTTTTTAGGAATCTAATTAAAGAACTCGCTAGTAGAATTTATCCAATGAGGGAATTTCCGTTGTACCTGTTTACTAAGGTGGAAAATGTCTTACGGGAACAGGTGGTCAACTAATTAATGAATGTTTTCACAAGTTGGAAATACAGTAAATTAACTGCAGCTATCAACTCGAGTGGCCCGCCCATCGTACATGATTGTTTGCCTTACATATGGTGATGGAAGACGATGCACTACGTTGTATAAACTCGTTAAAGAGAGGCTCAGCTCCAGAGTATGACTGTGTGTCAGACACTTTCCTAAAAGAACACTTTTTTGTACTTAGTAAACCATTGGCACATTTTGTAAATAGGAGCATCCGTTCTGAGGAGTTTCCTCACACACTTATTATTGCAAGAGTAGTCTCACTGTACAAGGCAAATGATATAACAAATAAGTCTTATTGCCGTCCTATAGTGTGTTCAGTAAAATTTTGGTAAAGTGATTAAAGATCAACTTGTCTTCTTACCTGGAAAGTAAAGACGTACGGACAGACCAGCAAGTTGGCTTTAGACAAAGTAAAAAATATCTCAGATGCCCTTCTTAACCTTCATAGAAATATTAATGATGCTTTCAATCAAAATAATCGTTATTTTGTTGTATTTTTCGATTTAGCAAAGGTCGTCGATCCTTTTAAATTGTACAAAATTATTTGAAAAGAATTAGAATTAATAGGAATCGTTCGTTATTCTTATTAATTCTAATAGGATAAAACCCCTTGGGATTGCGTTTATTGCTTAAAACCTTATCTGAAAAAAAAAAAAATAAAAAACAGTTTGTAATAATAAATGCTATTGATGGTAATTTTTAGTAAAATTGTATTTGGAGTATTTCAAGGTAGTAAGTACTCTCTGCTATTTGTAATTTACGTAAATAACTTAATGAAAATTAATATCACAGGTAATATTTTTCTATTTGCAGACTATACTGTTGTTTTCTTTTAAGGGAACAATTGGGAAATAGACATTTCTACAAGTAAAAAAATGGTTTGATGAAAACACTTACAATAAACATTTAAATTAATAACAAGAGATAGCTTTTTATGGCCGCAGTGAAAGCTTAAATGACAGTTTTGAATAGATTACAACTGACGTACATCTTTATAATTACTACGTTGACCTTGAAGATTTTAGGAAAAAAGAGAGGAACTTGTAAGTTGCTGGACCTGCCGTTGCATGGACAACTGGAGAAATAACTACTCGACACACATCTAGCGCACGATTGAATGCGACCTCTGTTTATTTCTTCTCTGTGGAATATGCAAATTGAATTGAGGACAGGGGTTTGAAAGTGTTGTGAAAGCAATAGATGAATCTTCAAAATGGAGTTAGGACCATGTCCGGTGGCTTGGGTCTCCCCAAGCTTGGGATTTCCCTCAACGCTTTAACAATTCTTGCTCATTGATTTCACCTACAACTAGTTAAACCCAAATGGTATAAAATATCAGGTTGACTGAAATATACCCTCATAAAGTTTGATGTAAGTAAATTTATATTGACTCATTATTACGCTCAGGCTTGCCTTTGTGGGATCATATTTCTCAAATATGTGCTTGTTTTGATATTGCATATGGATAATTTGTCAATGTTTTAAATTCAAACCAAACTATACTATATTGTATATAAAAATAAACAGCTTTTGAATTTGAATTACTGTATTATATGTTTGGACTAGTTGTGGTGGTTTTCGTTTTTCTTTCTCACACGTTTTATTCAGGTATTTCAGTGGAGCCAAATAATGCATCATAAAATAAATTCAGCATATAGCGTGTGAAAAAAGAGCAATAGCTCTGATAGTACAGTGTTGCTTATCGGTAGAATATATAGATACAGTCGACGGCTGTAGCAAGTGACGCGTCAAACCATCATTGTTAGCTTGTGTATTTTATATTTGCATGAGTTGGGGTGAACCCACATTTGAATTATTGTGATTAATTCAACATTGTTTCCGGTTTAAGCTTAACATTGAATTCTGGAACAGGAAATATTCATGATAATGTTTTGGTAAAGTCTTCAAAATACAGTAGTAAGATTCTTAAGTCAGTGACCTTGAGCAGAGGGGTCTACTGTAAGTTTAACGTTTTTCAATTTTATCTATTGATTTGTTAAACAGCTTTTGTGAACAACTAATTTCAAAATGTAACAAATTCTCGAAGATTCGGTTTGATATTGATATTAAACAGCATTAAATTTTATCTGCACCATATTAAAGTCAACGTTGTCCATACGTCAGGTAAAAATATTTTACAGTACGCTTCTTTTGAGATTATAAATAACTATTTTAATTGTCCCTTTTCCCGTAAGATTAATCAACTGATACATTACAAACAGAACAATTAAAATGGAAGTTTGGTGTCGAATACTTGTCTCTATTTAAGTGACAACTAGTTCACGATTTCTCGATTCATTCTTAGTCCAGTCACTGAAGGTGAAAATAAGGTAAAGCCTCCGAACGTTTTCAAGAAAAATATTTTCTGAACATTTGGAGTTAAGCTCGTCTTATCCCCTACTTCCAAAGTTATATAGTGCAAAAACCACCCCTTATTGTATAGGGAAACAATGTTTGTAAGCGTTTTAGGATAATTGTTACCAGGGTAGGATAATTTAAATATAATTAAATATTGAGATATGTTAAATATTTATTATTTTATACTATGCAACTTAAATCGTTTTAAGATATTAATAACCAATTACCCCTTTTATTACAATTCCGACAAAAACTGCCTTTAGACGTTATGATATATTTATCTTAAAATATATTACATACTGATGTTTATATATATATATATATATATATATATAATAGGACTTAATTAGTGGCTATTTTAAATATTAGTACACTTACAAAATACCGTTTTCATTGAGAATTTGACACAAAAGTACAGTATTAAAAGTCTACTTGCGGTCGCTTGCTTATTTCATGCGCTAAGCGACAGCCTGCGTATATCTGTCGGTTAAAATCTTTTATTCTTGAACGCACGTTGACATCATCTTTATTATTTATTCACCACTGAAACAACAGAAATGTGCCTAATACGATGATGGTATATTTTGATTGTTGCACAGATTTGTTGTCATCGATAAAGTAGTAGACAAATACAAACGAATCATAGAACACACCTTCTGTACGTTTGTAAATGTAATATTTATTTGTATATTTATGTTTTATTAGTATTTTTAGTTTTTAAATATTTGATCATGTATTCTGAAGATTATTAGTGTTTTTGAGTAGTGAATGTAGTGTTTATATATGTATATTGAAAATCAAATTGTCCTGCTCAATTGGTCCTACATATAAATTAGTACATGAAGTGTAGTTATAAATATGGAAGTATCGCTATCAATATTAATATTTTATAGAGATTTATAAATTTTATACAATATTATTTTCTTTTGTAAATTTGATGTATTATAGTTAAATAATTGATTTTTTATACAGTGTTTTCCATGGTAACGAATTTTGTGATTTATACTACAAACGGATAATGTAATACAAAATTTTTATTTAAGAACATATCCTAATATATTTCCTTTGGTATCATCGGTATCTCGAGGAAAGTTTATATGTAACTAATAAAATAAGAGCGCTTCAACATGTAAAAAAGTTCCTAAATTTAGTCCGCTCATACGAATCATTTTTTAGTCATTTTTCCGTTGCATTTTAAGATAAACTATTCATTAAGAGCCCATTTTAAAGGAAATTTTATGAACGGTAACCTCAAGTAAAATTAGTTTTTAAAATCCTTTAACTTTAAGAACAATACGTTTTAAAGAGATCGAAATTAGTACTTTTCGCTCAATATGCAAGGGTTTTAAACGGCCATGTCTCATTCCGTTTTTATGCTATATCAATTTTTAAAACAGATAAATATTCAGTGAAAAAACGGCAAATGTGTTTTACATACAACGTTTTACGAACATTTATTAGTTTTTTTAATTATTTAAAGAAAATGTAGTTTTCTATAAATTTAAGGTATTTTTATTTTAATGTCGTTGACAATTTTAGAAGTATGCTTTCTAAATTACTAACGCTTCTGGAACTTATAACTGACATATAATTAAAGTAAATTATAGTTGGATTCTGATAAATTGTAACTATATTAGTGATGGCTTCAATTTTATCGCTAATTTCTTTTCACAAATTTTAGTTACCTTGACTGTTCACTGTAACTTCATTACGTTCTGTTCTATAAACGTCAATGAGATCTTAAATTAAAGCTCTTTGTACGTACTGTAAAAGAAGTATGATCAGTATTTTCGTAAAAGCTGCTCATTTTTCTGTTATTTTATATTAAATCTCATAAAAAATATTAACGTCATCTTCAATGAGATGTAACTCTCTCCCGATAGAACATAATGCAATAAAAAATAAACAATTTAATTTGTTTTTATAAACTTTATTTTTTATTTTAGATAACAATTATTTTCGAGATATTCGTGAAAAACTGTTGAAAATTATGTTTTCTCTTGCAATTTTATCCACTTATAACCAACAAACTATGTACTGGGTTTTCGAAAAAAAGTTAATAAAACATTTTTTGCTTAAAATTACCCATTCCAGGTGTTAATTGGAATTTTTAGTTTACCGCCCCCGGGAGGGGGAGATTCACCCCCGAGGGGAGGGGGAGCGCATAACGGCACTATATTATAACTTTTGTTGTGTGAATTATTTTAAAACTTATTCCAAATTTTGAGAAAATTTGATGGCATGTTAAAGATTGTTTTACGGAAGGGTGAAACCCTTCGGTGACTGGACTATTTCTCCTGATATGATGGCAAAAAACAATGAAGTGCGTGGGCGATTGGTTCGGGAAAACTTTCAGAGGTGAAACTCTTCGGTGACTGAACTATCTCCCCTGATATGATGGCAACAAACAATAAAGAGCATGGGCGATTGGTTCGGGAAAACTTTCAGAGGTGAAACTCTTCGGTGACTCGACTATCTCTCCTGTTATGATGGCAACAAACAATGAAGAGCGTGGGCGATTGGTTCGGGAAAACTTTCAGAGGTGAAACTCTTCGGTGACTGGACTATCTCTCCTGATATGATGGCAACAAACAATGACGAGCGTGAACGATTGGTTCGGGAAAACTTTCAGAGGTGAAACCTTTCCGCGATTGGACTATCTCTCATGATATGATGGCAACAAACAATAAAGAGCTTTGGTTCGGGAAAACTTACTTATCGGCTTCGAGTTACGCCGCCAGGCGACTACAAGTGGAGACATTCGGAAACGGAGTTAGACACCGATCAATCAATACTCGCCCCATCCCCCATCTGGAAAAGTTAGGGTATGAGAAACTAATCCTGATGATAAATATTACTAGACACTTCGTGGAAAAGTTGTTTAAGCATGTTACAAATAGTGTAGATCAAGATCGAATTAAATTTAATACAAGACAGCACAAAATAGACAGAAAGTTTCATAAGAAGTTTGGTTGAATAACAATGAGAAGATAATTTGAGTGGCAAGGATACACTACCTTTATTTTATTTTTAGTTCCTTAGGTTTCCTTTTGTAGAGTTATTAATAAATTATTAGTTGTTCTTGTACAATTAATTGTTCTATGTTTCTCAAAATGTTGATTTTTACCATTTGGTTTACATTTTAAATTTAAATATGTTCAGCTGACTTATCAAATCTGTATGTGTACAAAAGTATCAATTTAATGTCTAGTTAAGATTTATGTTATTCATTTTAATATTAGAAAGGTGTTTAGTTGATTAGTTAATCAGGGTATTTCAGGGTTTACAATGGGATAGATGTAGTCGAGCGTGACGTACATTTTGAACAAGAAGGGTTAGTTGTAGACTTCAGCACAGTTTGGCGATACACTGAGCATTAGCTCACACAGATCACACATCAACAAAGGACGTTACTTGCATGTAATGGTAACATCGTGTGTACAGTTTGGCATTACACTGAGCATTAGCTCACACAGATCACACATCAACAAAGGACGTTACTTGCATGTAATGGTAACATCGTGTGTACAGTTTGGCGATACACTGAGCATTAGCTCACACAGATCACACATCAACAAAGGACGTGTACAGTTTGGCGATACATTGAACATTAGCTCACACAGATCACACATCAACAAAGGACGTTACTTGCATGTAATGGTAACATCGTGTGTACAGTTTTGCGATACATTGAACATTAGCTCACACAGATCACACATCAACAAAGGACGTTACTTGCATGTAATGGTAACATCGTGTGTAACCCAACTTGGTCCAGTTTGTGTAAGTACGAGTATTGTAGTTCCAATCAACTACTTTGTCACTGGTCTATTAAGCTGTTGAATATAGTGCCCCGGTATGGCTAAATAGTGTACACATTAAAGCGATTGATGTCCAACTTAATAGACTCGTCAGAGCTATTAGTGGCACTCTCATGACAACTTCACTTCTTTGGCTCCCGGTGCTGTGTAATATAGCTCCTCCAGAGGTAAGACGTCAGGAGGTACTACTTAAATAATTCAATAAGATCTTGAATGTCCGCACCTCCCCAGAACGGTCACTTACAATCTTGAAACCCACCTCTCGGATCAAATGTCTTGCTCAATATTGCTTGGACCATAGCGTTGAACAGTTTTGATGGACGAAATAAGTTCCTTATTAACTTAATACTTATTAATGAAATAAAATTACTTAATTGTTTATAAACATAAATGTTTCGCATGTTTATAAACAATTAGTTTATTATCTTGATAGTTTAGTTTATAATATTCAATTTAATTTTATTTATTGTTTAATAAATTATTAAAGTTGATTTATGTATATAGATTTTAGATCGTGACATGAAAAAGTTAGTTGGCAAAGTGTAAGTGGGATAGATGTAGATAGATAGTTAAATTTACCTATTCAGATTTTCTTAAAAATCTATCTGGTCCACTTTTTTAGTAATTATATTTTGAAGTTACGCAACTGACTCGACCATTCTCATCAGAGCTGATAGAACTGTTAAGTTATTAAATCATTAATCATTCTTATGTATAATACATGAAGCAGTTTTTGTATTATACATAAGCTGTCCTCCCTTATTCCTAACCAATTTAATCGGTTGCAGTGTTAATAAATTTGCCTCTGTTGTAGTTGTGCAATGAGATTTTAATTATTCAATATTAAAATCGCACGGGGAGCCGTCAAAGTATGTTTTCAGGCCGTAAGAATAACATGGAGAGAGATTAAAATGAATCGTAAATTAACAGCAGTTCAAATGGGAATAATGATTTATAAATTGTTGTAACAGCTGTCGGAATGTAAACAATGGTGTTTGTAATATTGATGAGGTTAGATCTTTCATAATGTTAAGCCAGGGAATGTTGTTGGCATAGTTACAATGGTAATCTAGTGCAGTTATTTTATGTATCCAATTAATCTTCAGGTGTTAAACAAAAACAAAAGAAATGAACACGTTTCAAATAGGCTAAGTAATATCATTGGGTGTTTATGATAATAAATAGGTAACAACGCAAGTAATGTAAGATGATGTAAATAAATTTAATGTCGTGATATTGTACTCAAAATTCACAGAACGAGGTGTCACGGAGTTGGCACGCATAACGTGCAGAGGTGTCCCCTAGTCTGTTACTATGAATTGTGTAATTGTATGTTAAATAATGTTAATTATTTAAAAAATATTACATTTATTATTTCTATAATCAGTTACCTGTGACAAAAGCCATATATATCAGTAATTTGATAGTTGTAAAAAAAGTATACTACAAAATGTTACTAAAATTTGCCGAAAAAATTAAAAAATAAACGAACAAAAAATAGTGATATAAAACTTTTTAAATTTTTAATTATATAGTTGAAGTTTAATTGATAATAATTGTTGACTGGTGTTGACAATAAATGTTAAACTGTGATGCGTACAATTAATTAGTTTATTGAGCTTATAAAATTAAAAAAGTCTTTCAGCCTAAATCAGCAAGCCAACTTACAAATGTAGGCTTTTAAATTGTACATATAGTTTTTAAAGTAAAAGCAGAAGCAATTGGACAAAAATTATAGGTTTTAAGATGTAGTAATATTACGTTAAGAAACACAGTACCGGTAGCATATTTAGAATAGTTTTATAATACATACAGTAGAATAACAACTATTGCAAATATAATTAATAACACAGTTATATACAATAATTTAAACAATACAGGAAAATAAGTGACAATGCATAGGCCTGTAACTAGATATAAGTTCTATGGGAAATGTGAACCAGTGGTCCACAAACGTACAATCAACATACTGATTACATGTAATCAATATTATAGTATAATAATGAACGATACAATAATGAGCAATAAATAACAATCAGCTTATTAAAGCAGACTAATATAACTTTGCAGACTAAATACTAAAAGCGGTAAAAGTTTAAGCAGAAAAATTCTTACATTCAATTAACGCGAAAATCATAAAGCAGAATTTTAAATAAGTTGTCTTGTAACTCATATGGGGATTTATTAGACATTCTTAACACCACAATTTCACATACAATGTGAATTCGAAACATTTTTCTTTTACGCATTATAAGTAAAAACAAATATATACAAAATTGTACAGTTAATCATTTAACTGGTAATAATTTAATTACCAACATGTGTTAAACATTATTTCTGATAGGACTATATTTACATATACAAGTCAGGTGGATAATGGATGACTCATCGACTACCGCCGCCATCTTACCAGAACTTTCTGCTTTCGGCCGGCATCAACTCAGGGGTCTAGTGTCCCTTCATTTGGTTTTACATTGTACATACATTCTTTAGGTGTTAGTTGGTACATACATACATACCCGTCATTGTGGTCAGCTACAACCGAATGTCGAACGGTACAACCGTCAGCGTGGTCGGCTGCAACCGAATTTCGAACGGTCCACCTGTCAGCGTGGTCGGCTGCAACCGAATGTCGAACGGTCCACCTGTCAGCGTGGTCGGCTGCAACCGAATGTCGAACGGTACAACCGTCAGCGTGGTCGGCTGCAACCGAATGTCGAACGGTCCACCTGTCAGCGTGGTCGGCCGCAACCGAATGTCGAACGGTCCACCTGTCAGCGTGGTCGGCTGCAACCGAATGTCGAACGGTCCACCTGTCAGCGTGGTCGGCTGCAACCGAATGGCGAACGGTACAACCGTCAGCGTGGTCGGCTGCAATCGAATGTCGAACGGTCCACCTGTCAGCGTGGTCGGCTGCAACCGAATGTCGAACGGTCCACCCGTCAGCGTGGTCGGCTGCAACCGAATGTCGAATGGCCCAGATGCTCGGACAACTAACAAATGTCTTCAAAACTACTAATAACGTCTTTGTATTCTGTGAAATTCTTAAATGGTAAAACAATATTAATAAATATCTTAATTATACCATTACTCAGCCGTAGGCGAGAGTGGGCCTTTCTTAAATATTGCCTGCATTAGTGTAACAAACCTCTTCACTCATTCTAAATGTATGAAAAATATGCTATTTTTAAAGATAAACCAAAAGGAAGCATTAAGTAAACAGTGTAATGAACAAATAATGTATAGTTTAATATTTTTATAAATCAGTAGTAAAATATAAGTGAATTATTGCGGGATTGTAAATTAAAATATATAAGGATGAATGTATGCAATCTTTTATAAAAGCAATTTGAAAAAATTTAAGATTGTTAAAATTGACATTCCTATTAATGTGAATCAACAATTAATAAAATGCTTGTTAATCATAGCAGACTCTGAATATTTTTATTTTGTCAATAGCCTACAATAGTCTATTTTGTCAACAATGATTCAGTGAATGGTATAAATGTTAATTAAGTAGGTTTTGGTCTTTAAACAATAAATGTTTGTGTAAAAACGTCAAAGGCTTCGGTGGCAATCACACTTCGTAGTAATGTTTTACGTCAGCAAATACCAACTTGGCATATTCCACAACGTCGGGAGAATTATCTGAGCCTACGTAAACTTGAGAATCGTCGTTAGGTTGGAACCACAATAAACCAATTGCAGATAAACTTGAAACTGCATGATAAAATGGCAAGTTTACCTACAGTAAGCAACGACGTATTTATCTACCAAGTATATGTAAATTAACAATTGTCGTGGTCTATATGTTAAAATGGCAAGTTTATCTACAGTAAGCAACGACGTATTTATCTACCAAGGATATGTAAAAAAAATTGTCGTGGTCTATATGTTAAAATGACAAGTTTATCTACAGTAAGCAACCACGTATTTATCTACCAAGGATATGTAAAAAAATTGTCGTGGTCTATATGTTAAAATGACAAGTTTATCTACAGTAAGCAACGACGTATTTATCTACCAAGGATATGTAAAAAAAATTGTCGTGGTCTATATGTTAAAATGACAAGTTTATCTACAGTAAGCAACCACGTATTTATCTACCAAGGATATGTAAAAAAAATTGTCGTGGTCTATATGTTAAAATGACAAGTTTATCTACAGTAAGCAACGACGTATTTATCTACCAAGTATATGTAAATTAATAATTGTTGTGGTCTATATGTTAAAATGGCAAGTTTATCTACAGTAAGCAACGACGTATTTATCTACCAAGTATATGTAAATTTAAAATTGTTGTGGTCTATATGTTAAAATGGCGAGTTTATCTACAACAAGCAACGACGTATTTATCTACCAAGTATATGTAAATTTAAAATTGTCATGGTCTATATGTTAAAATGGCAAGTTTATCTACAGTAAGCAACGGCGTATTTATCTACCAAGTATATGTAAATTTAAAATTGTCATGGTCTATATGTTAAAATGGCGAGTTTATCTACAACAAGCAACGACGTATTTATCTACCAAGTATATGTAAATTTAAAATTGTCATGGTCTATATGTTAAAATGGCAAGTTTATCTACAACAAGCAACGACGTATTTATCTCCGGAGTACATGTAAATTGAAAACCGTCTTTGATCTGCATTATTAAATGGCGAGTTAATCTACAACAAGCATCGACGTATTTATCTACCAAGTATATGTAAATTAAAAATTGTCGTGGTCTATATGTTAAAATGGAAAGGTTCTCTACAGTAAGCAACGACGTATTTATCTACCAAGTATATGTAAATTTAAAAATTGTCGTGGTCTATTTGTTAAAATGGCGAGTTTATCTACAACAAGCAACGACGTATTTATCTACCAAGTATATGTAAATTTAAAATAGTCATGGTCTATATGTTAAAATGGCAAGTTTATGTACAACAAGCAACGTCGTATTTATCTACCAAGTATATGTAAATTTAAAATAGTCATGGTCTATATGTTAAAATGGCAAGTTTATCTACAACAAGCAACGAAGTATTTATTTACCAAGTATATGTAAATTAAAAATTGTCGTGGTCTATATGTTAAAATGAAATGAAATGAAATGAAAAACGTTTTATTTTCTGAGGCAAAGTTAGGACCATTAGGTCCTCTCTTACACTTAACCTCATTAAATAAAATGGCGAGTTTATCTACAACAAGCAACGACGTATTTATCACCGGAGTACATGTAAATTGAAAACCGTCTTTGATCTGCATGATAAAATGGCGAGTTAATCTACAACAAGCAACGACGTATTTATCTCCAAATCCTTGTAAATTGAATACTGTCTTGGAATTATAGTCTATTATGCTATTAGATAATGGATCTAAGACATTTTCATTAGTGTGTGACAGTTATTGCGCACAAATCAGTGTGCGTTACTCAGTTGTGCGTCCCTGACTGGCTGTGACCACTCTATTCTATTTCATCTGTAATTAGTCTGCGTTAATGTATTCTGGTTAAGCTTAATAGACTGTTTCAATTTTATTCGTTGTTAATCCAAATAGAGAAAGTAGCTTTTGCTTCAATATTTAAGAATTGTTGCGTACGAAATGTCAAGGCGTATATAACTTAGCGTACATGATATAGTCATTATTTTTGGAATTTAGTAATTAATTTCCGAGTACAAGAAATGATTAGAATTCCGTGCTCTACTCATTTGACTAGTAACAATACAGTGAACTAATACTACAAACAAAATAACAGTAGGCCGTAGTAGGCCTACTCAAGTTAAGTGGCCTAGTGTGAATAAAAATGCCTAGAACCAAACTCCATTCTATGTTCCACCCTTGAATATATATTGTATCTTAAACAATTTTAAACGGTACCTAAATAAATAATGAAAACTTCTCTTATTTAGGTTGTGAGTGGGATTGGTCCAGTTGAAGTGATACTCTATTTACAGTATTGTTCGCTGTAGCCGTATGGGTTTCTACTATTGAAGCAAACATTTCAGTGAGAGCCGTACGAGTGGTCAGATAGGCGAATTGAAAATTAAGAAGTGTGATATATAAATATAGCTGTTAACTACTAGCGGCCTATCAATAGAATCTCCAAATTACCACCAAATCCATTTGTTTTTAATGAACATTGTACAATTTATATGTTTGCGAATGTAATACTTTTATGTATGTAATTTGAAAGGATTTATTATGAATTTTGTAGTTATCAATTATTAGTTTGATTGAATTGGTCATACGAAGTACAAGGTTAAATAATATTTTCTCGTATTTGGGTTAATCACATTCCGTTGTATATGAACTTAATTGCAAGATTGAATAGCAGCAACAAAATAGAGATTTCAATGTCGGACATAACCATTTCTTTGTGATTTAACCTTGGAGAACGATGCAAATACACAATGCACATGACCAAAACAAACCCGCACAGGTACACACTACACTACAACGGTCAATGGCCGGCACTTTCCTCCCCTCCGATTTAGGCCTGCCGCACACTGTCTCCCAGACAAGACGCCCTCAGACATCTGTGGCGAAGCTGTTTGCACGTTTTTAAATGAGAGTGCCGCACACTGCCCAGTCAAGATGAAAAAATATTGGCAGACATCTAAAGACGTCTGACGGCGTCTTGGCGAAGGTACCCAAAGTTTCATCTTGTGACCAGACGCTAGCGATCAAAATTTACTGCGCATGCGCTACTCCCATTCCTACCGTACAGCTGACAATAGGATACACAGATATAACATAACATTGATTTAATGTTCTGTAGTTATTTTGTGTTTTATAATATTATTTATTCGAATGTGTGTGTGTGTTTTTTTTTATTTTATTATTATTTTATAAGATGACTCACATTGATGATTTGGGAATTTCGATATAAATAAGCTTTTATTTTATGGCAAAGCAATCTACCTTTATACAAACCTACACTCAAATAACTTCATAACATAAAAATTAATTCAGAAAAATATGGAGTGACATAGGAAATTAACTTATCAGGTATTTACATATCATTAAATTTGTGTTTGATTATACAATTTAACTCTCCAATAATTAATTTGTGCTCTCAATATATGTTCAGCCCATTGTACACGTATAAAAATTGTGGTGTAATATTTTTTTAAAGTGACCATATAAACTGTATGAACTCCATTTGTATCATCAAAATAAAAGTACACTGGACTTCCCAATTATTTTCAACTGTTTTCTAAAATAAAAGCTATAAAAAAAGATTGACAAAAACTTAATGCAACCAATGGTTTATCTCATTCCGTTTACTGTAGGTCTATCTGTATTGTGTTTTTTTACCATTTTAAATTTTAAAACCAAAATTAAAAAAAAAATATTGGTTTTACGACAGTATATTTCTTCCTCCCAACACATCATCTTAATTTTAAAATCTTAAAAGTATGTCAAGCACGTGCTCGACACAAACTGTCCCAAAACACCGCAAACACTTTACCAAACCCCAAAAACAATCATATTACTGTACTTAGCGTTCCTCTTGACTTGTTCGAGTCAGTGTGCGGCCACCAACGAACGAGCGAGACGCGACAGAACGTCGATCTTGGCGCGTTCTAATCTGTTCGAGTCAGTGTACGGCTGGCCTTACACGGCACATCTTTCCATACAACTCTCTGTGACCACTGGACATTATACTGTTATCAAACGCTGTAATTCTTTATCACACCACATTATTGCTGTTTTGTGATATTGTGCTTTGGACATCATTCCATGCTCTCTTACTATCAAACAATATAATTCACACCGTTGATGTTTTATTGGAAGCTGTGTAATTATATTTACTAACTTCTCGTTGACATTTCGTCGTTGTTATACATGAACTCTTGGAGTTGTGATCAGCTAGAGTGGTGGGGGTGACGTGGGTTAGCCGTCAAAACTCATTTGTTTGGAGACAAAGTCTGAGACGTCAGAACCTCACCAAGTCATTGTTGTAGGGCCTGCAAACCCACGGTTGTGGGCGAATAAATGGGTCATTTGTTGCGTGGGTAATGTCAAGTGTCCGTATGAAATATTAAGTCATTTAGGTTCAACTGCAAAATATGAAAGAGTAAATTATTAAAATGGAAATGTTGAACTTTTAAGAATATATTTTATAATAATAAAGTCATACGTATAAAAATGCCCTTTGCATATTTAATATACTACACGCAAATATTCCTTAATAATTGAAACGAAGGTACTGTCAATATCAGCAACCACTATCAACATGTGTTTTGTGTCACTAAGAAGCGTGTTTCTCCGGTTGAGGCTACGGCCAGGTCAACAGCCAGACAGCCCTCTCAGCCGTGTTATTCTGCAGCCCCAGCTTTTAAAGCTGAAAGAGCTTCCTGCGTCTTGCACGTAACGCTATTCCCCCGTTTGATAGGTCTCTTTATTTTTCCTAGCTTATTTCATTTTTCTAATTCGACTTTTCACTTTCCCAATTACAGAAATAAATGTAGAATGTTGTATATCAATGGAATACATTATATTTACTATAATTGTGCATTTTGTAAACGTACGAATTTACAACTTAATTTGTAAGAATTTACAAGTTTCAAGGGCATTTCTGTAAGCTACTATTAAAAAGGATATCGTCCAACAGTGTGCTGTGTATATTATGGGTTTAGATAGATAACGAAACTGTTGTAATCGCCTTTCCACACCTTAAGTACCTACAACCCCTTTCAATGTAGTAATAACATTTTCCGGATACACACCACGTTAAGGGTAGAGTCCGTGAAGTAACCAATCACAGGTGTGAAGGGCGTATAGCAACATCAGGACTACTGATGTACAACGGTGAAGGACATTTGTAAGTCACCCTGTTTTCACCCCCATATTGTAACGGCGTGGGTTTGCGTGACAATCCTTGTGAATAAAATATGTTGTCATTGCGTTGTTTTCGTCCAATAGCTACATCACTTTCGTTTTTCCCTAATCGATGTAATGGCAGAGAATAACCGAGAACTTTCCACTATTGCTATAGAAGAAAAACAGCGAAAAATTACTTTTTAACTTTAATTCTAATTGTTGCTCCGAAAAAATGTAAACTATGTACGTGAAACTTTTTAACGTTTAAAATGAAATTGCTATTGCATTTTCAAACAAAAGGTCTGCTGTTACTTCTCCTTTAAAAAAGTTGCTACTTGAAAAGCTGTAAAAACTTGTTCCAACTCTGCAGACACGTTGAACGTGTATTGATGTTGAACTGTACTGTATATTTGATCCACTATATGCTGAAAACCCCCAACACAATGCACGTTACTGCTGTGAGGAAACATGTGCACAAAATACTTTAAGTTTTGTATATATATATATATATATATATATATATATATATATATATATATATACGCCAATTAACGTATTTAACCGCCTCAAATTAACAATTGAACCCAGATGAGTTTTTAAACAAATGTATGGTCATTTATCTATTATTATAATACTGCACTGTACATCATACAATGTCGCTACATTTATGTACATGAGAACGGAAGTAATATTAAAGAAAACCTGGTAAGTAGATAAGTGATATTGATGCCGAAATGGGCTCCAGGATGCAACAGCAATACGTAAATGGTTCACAAAGGGCGTCAAGGGAATTTGCCGGACAATGGCAAGGTTATATTTACTGCCGTCTGTTACAAACTATAGCCTGATTTCCAGCATTACTGGAGTTAGTTATGGAAATTCCCCACTACTGTATATCGTGAAGTGTACGAATGGAATTGCGTCGTTTTTGTAGTTGTAAGATGTAGGTTAACTTGAAGTGTTCACTTGATAACGAGACTTTCCAGACCTCTTTAACTTGTTTGTGTGGTTCATAAAACACCAGTAATCGTCAAACTTCGACAAAGAAATATAACTCACAGAACTTTGATCGTATGTGTTAAAACTGATACGTTTTATATTGCATTTCCTAAGTTCTTACTAATATTTTAAAGTAAAAATAGCGTGTACTATTTTTTTAGTATTGTTATATATGCTACATTAACATTTTTGTATTTAGGTATAGTTTAACTAGAGTAACAGCAATGTTGGATGTACCAAGTTGGCAAAAACCAACAAATTAAGATTTAAAACATTGGTTTTTTCAAGTTAGGAATGAACTATGGCTAAAAGCCATTAATATTAGTTGTATCCGTTGTAAATTAATTGTATTTTTGTGTTTACAGGTAAGTTGGTGGAGATGTCTGTATTCACTGCTTTGTTGTAAGTTCCAAACATCCTTTTGGATGTCAAATTACAACATTCTATTAGAGTATATATATATATTTATGCCTCCACTCTCCCTGAAGACGTTGAAGGTTTTATCTCTAATTGATTATAGTACAACTGTTGTCCACCATTGTTCCCGTTATTAGAATTATATTTAAGGGTAGAGAAACCCATCAGAAAACTTGTAAATGCAAACAGACAAATTTAATTATCTAGATACAGCACAATCAGAAGGTCAGTATCACTTTACATGTTCATTCCGTAGCCAAAATAAAGCTATATAAAGAAGATTTGTGCTTTGTTGCTGCATTTTTAAATAAATAAATTATACATTTATCAAAATAAGTTTTTATATTAATAAACAATTAATTTTTTGTTTACGCATCTTTCGATTTATAAAATGTTAGTTTTTTTACATCAGCACAAGAACTTTGCGCTTGTGATAAAAAGTTGGATGCACAACATTGCCTTATCATCAGAAAAGGTTTTGCTCTGAATTTCGAACCAAAATGATCTGCAGATTAGTAGAGATTCGAACCACTTGAGGTAATCCTGGTTTGCTCAGTTGTTGAAGACGTCAGTCACCCGACACAAACTTTACTACTGTCTGTAAAAACAATAAACACTGCATCATTTACACCTTTGTGATAACACTCTTACCATTACTTTATCGTTTATTTAATGTTGATTGGTATGGTTGAATATCTGTTGTTCATTTTCATAGTGTGATGAATGCTCAAACGAACAGTACTGTTAGCGTGGTCTTTCCAAAGAACTATTATTACCTTGAACATTATCTGGTTTTAAGCGCTGGCCAGTCTTTATCCACTTATGAGCGTATATTCGTGAGGAAGAGATGTACTGTATTATTGTTTTGTTTACGTGGATTAACTAGGGAGGGGGGGAAGGAAAAGTAAATTTGACTAGATTTTTACGTTCTATCTTGTATACAAAAAAGGGTACTCAATAAATTTGTTTTGCTAATTTTCATCTCTAAATTGCCTTTTAGTAGAAAGTGACTAACGAATCAATTTTGTATAGATTATTTTTTATTACAAATATTAAAACATTATTATGTTTCATTTACTATTAAAGAAAGTGCTTGGAAAGCCAAAATGTTTCTTCCATTGTTCAGTTTTTATTATTTATTATTAGTTTTTATTAAAAAATTAGCACTCGCTACGCTCGTGAGGTATGCTCGGCCTGCGGCCTCACCAAGACACTCTGCTACAGTCTCATTTTTGGATCTTGGCATGTCGCCTCGTGAGGAAGATCGATCTACGACCTTACCAGGACTCTTAAGCAGTATTCTATGAACTATAAATAAAAAAAATACCTTTTTAGGAGGCATGTCATAAAAAGTAAACTGCAAAACAAATAATTATTTATTTTTTATTTTCACGTTTCACCACATGTTTTAATTACCGAGGAAAAAAGGTTAACACCAAATACAGATCACCTGATCAAGTAAAAGTAGTGTGTGCTACACTCTCAAGGTGAAATGTAGAACTACAATAAATCAAAACATATACAGTACTGTTGTTGTGAGAACTTCGATCTGCTTATGGCATGTGAAACTACATTAAACCACACAGTCGTATGTTTTTTGTAAACAATTCAGATTCTCCATTTGAATGACATGGGATCTTTAGGAGCCCGTGGGGCCGGACCCTAATATATATATATATATATATATATATATATATATATATATATATATATAATTATTGGTTAGATATAGTTATGTACGCAACACTAAATGTATCGCTGACTGAGTGCAGATACTTTGTTTTGTTTGTATTCTGTTACAACTATATGGCCAACACAAACAGACGGTCCATAGTGACTATTGTTCTTTTTTTTTTCAAGCATCAATTTATTTATCTTGCTGTATTGTAACAATTAATATTGTAAAATAAATTCATTCTTTCTTTTCTTTCTATAGATTATTTTTAACAAAAAATTGTCTTAAATTTATAATCATGTACTGTTTACTAAAATATCATAAGCTATTTACTCGATCACAAGCGAAAATATCAATTTACTATTAGTTCCAATGTTATTCAATCATTATTTTTCTTCTTTTTTCATCTTAGCACATGTTGTGTTAATTATAGGAATAATTTAGGTAATCGGACTTAAACATAATAATATTTAACATTTGAAGTGATACATAGTACAACTGTGTATAAGTTCCGAGATTAAAATTGAGATGTAAGCATTATGCCAGTGAATCATCAGCGGAAATATATGCAAATTGATATTTTGCGATACTCGTGTCAGGCGCTCGTGGTGTAATCTGCGGACATTAGCGATGTCGAGCCCTGTGCCGTGCTGGTTGTGTGATTAATTTGGATTGGCTGCTGAAACGCCTGTTGATTTACTATGGGACTAACACGGATTGTTTGAAACAACAATTACATAAATGAAATAAATAAATAAGTTGGTACGATAGTGTTAACAAATTGATTTAGAGGTTCTGGGAAGCGTACGTAGTTGGGTGTAGCGGAAAAGTAGCCCCTGGAAAAGTACCCCCCCTCCCCAGCAACTGCCTACGTCACATAAACCTTATTTGGACAGCTGACGAAACTGGTGTCCGCGACTGGAAAAGTAGCCCCCCCCCCCCAACGCGACCAATCTAGTAAACTCGCTGAATGTAATGATTTAGTTTAATTTAAATGTATAATCAAATACGGCGTGTTTTGATCGGATTTATAGCATTGGAAAAGTACCCCCTGCCCCCTACTGGACGAAAAGGACTGTTCGTGTACGTACCGTACTAACGAAAATATTACCGGATGTCCGTATATTTAAGTTTTAAAAAATCCATTGTTCTTTAATAACTCCGGTCTTAAAATTAACAATTTGTCGTAACGAATCTGGCATGTCGGAGTGAATTACGTCTATTGACTAATTTGTGACAACAAATGAAACAAAACAAACTGAATCACTCCAGTCCTGGACACTGGATGCTGTAAGGGCTAAGGTAAGAACCCAACATGCTCTGGATGTAGTTCAACTTGAGCATCTCAAAACAAAACAAACTTAATGTGAAACTGAATCACTCCAGTCCTGGACACTGGATGCTGTAAGGGCTAAGGTAAGAACCCAACATGCTCTGGATGTAGTTCAACTTGAGCATCTCAAAACAAAACAAACTGAATGTGAAACTGAATGACTCCAGTCCTGGACACTGGATGCTGTAAGGGCTAAGGTAAGAACCCAACATGCTCTGGATGTAGTTCAACTTGAGCATCTCAAAACAAAACAAACTTAATGTGAAACTGAATCACTCCAGTCCTGGACACTGGATGCTGTAAGGGCTAAGGTAAGAACCCAACATGCTCTGGATGTAGTTCAACTTGAGCATCTCAAAACAAAACAAACTGAATGTGAAACTGAATCACTCCAGTCCTGGACACTGGATGCTGTAAGGGCTAAGGTAAGAACCCAACATGCTCTGGATGTAGTTCGACTTGAGCATCTCAAAACTTTAATTATTATCATAACTTGCACGTTTCAATTTGATTAGTGTTTGTTATTTTCTTTATGTGTATTTAAATCTATATTTTAAATGCTGTGTAATAAATATTTTTCATAGCCTAACAAGCTAGCTTTCTCAATGTTTGTATTATGCTATTCATCAACCAACACCTACTACTACCCCCACACTGCCCGCATCGTACCTTAGGGCTCTATTATGCGCGGCCACTCGAGTGGCTCGCGTCCGCGACTGCTCAGACGCCAGGCTAGCCACAGGTGTTTCTAGGTCCGGCGTCTGAAGTGGCTATGGTAGACGTATGTTGTAAAGTTTCTTCACTTTCAGAATGTCGTCGTCAAGTGAAGAAGACGAGTTATTTCTTCTACGTCTACTAAAGCGTCGTAAACGTAGGCGGAACAAAAGCATTGGAGTCCATCCGTTTCAAAGGAAGGCCTTCAAAAGGAGTTTTTACACACTATATGATGACTTTACAGAGGACAATACGAAGTTTTTTTTTGATATTTCAGGATGAAGAGACGCTCCAAAAATAATTACAGACTTTCAAGGGCCCGAAGACACTAGAGTGTACATTCGGAATTCTAGCGAACAAGTGGCGTATTTTTCACAGGCCATTAAATGTGGACTCAAAACTAGCAAACTTCATTATTAAGACATGCTGCACTCCACAATTACGTGAGGGATCGTGATGGGATCCAGTTCAATGACACTACTTGTTGAAGGATTTTATGATCTGGCCCGGTGGCCAACCCCAGGAGGAAGGGTAGCCAACGCAGTGAGACAACAATTAATGGACTACTTCATGAGCCCGGAAGGAAGTTTGTCGTGGCAATTAAACAAGATTGGGAGCTAGGTGAACAGGAACACGAAGAAAAATTCAACGATCACAGCCAGTGGAGTGCGAATAAATTCATGTAAATAGTCTTTTGAATTGATATTTTTTTATGATTTTTATAAATAAAAGGGGTGAGCTTTATTTTGTGTTTCTGCAAGTGTTACCTTTTGAATTAGTTTATACAGAATGTAAATAAAAACCCCTTAAGGATTTTAAGGACTGAAAGTACACATCGTTTAAAGGTATGTCCGGACAGACGCTAGCAACCATTTTGTTTTATCCATTTTAAAATTTTAGTTCAATAATGGATTGTTGTATTTAGTTCATATTTGGCTTGAATATACTTGAAACAAATATCTAACTAAATTTAAAACATTTTTTCCAATGGGTTTTTTCAAAATGGCGACAACAATTTTTTTTAATCGGTTAGAAAATAGAGTTAGGTACATTTTTGTGTATGCTTGTTTAGTGTAGTATAAACAAAAACTCATAACGATCAAAACTAGCCCTAGTTCATTCTTCTCTGCTAGGGATCTTGAGTCGAACTCTGGGTCCAATTGTGTTCAAACTTTGCGCCACGACTTTTTCAATTTCTACGTTGTTTGAGTGTTCTGGTAGTTATGAATTCCAAATTGCGGTCTCCCCTTCAATTTGTGAAACAAAATCTTCGATGTTTAATTCATCAAGAATCATAATAATGTTTTCTTTATCAACATAATTAATAGAATATAGAAAACGCCACCAGCTCAAAGCACACACAAATCGTAACTGCAGCAAGGGCAGTGAATGAGGAGGGAGGGGGTGTGCTGTGGCCTAAGTGTGTGGCTGGGCATAATAAGCTACATGGCCCGCTGACAGTGCGACAGACATATCTACATGCTGACTGTGCAATATGGTCCATTCTACGGACCATAATAATTTCCCAAACTAAGGGAAAGACGAGACGAACTAGGGGAAAATGTGACGTGTGCCCTCGTTTAGCTTACATGGAGACACGATTTTAATGTGAAATTTATTGTAAGATGTTTTGCAAATAAAATGAAAATATATTCGGAGGACTGTTTATAATGTAATGCTAGTCAGCAGTCAAGTGAGATGTTGATTATTATTTTGACCAATCGAAAATATTATTTTGTGAACAGTGTGTTATCAGAAAATAAAACTATAAATAATAACAATTATTTTATTTTAAGTAATCCTTCTATAATTTATTTTCATTAATATATCTCTTATATTTATCTTATATTTATGCTTAAAAATTTAAAAAGCATTATGTAGTTGGATAGAAAATATACAAAACTAGATAATTTATTTTTCTTCTGTCATAAACAAAATTATTATGTATAGATAATGTACTAAAATATGAAAAGGAAAAACACAATAAAATATGTTAGTTTTACTAAATTGTATGGAATTAATTTCTTGAAATTATTGAAATAGAAATAAATAGAATAAAAAAAAAAACCCCATTGTTGGGTCATAGTGGCCCTCACGCTACGAGTATTAATGTCACCATGGGCCACGCGAGTACTGCAGGGTCAATGAATGATTTTCTGTGATAACAGAAGTACATTTGATTATTCACGACAATGGTGCTAATACGAGAATGCTAATGGTGAAAAGAATGGTGCTGATGGTGCTCGTACTATAAAAGAACATCCTCTCACACAAAAATTCTTCTATCAGATAGTGGAAATCATTGATCGGCGGCCCATTAGCTCAGTTGGTTAGAGCGTCGTGCTAATAACGCGAAGGTCGCGGGTTCGATCCCCTCATGGGCCACTTACTTTTTTTAGTTGGGAAAGTAATGGATAACATAGTTTAGGGCTTAAAATAAATTTATTTCATAGTCTTGAACTTTTTTAATAAATATAAAACTGATTTTAATACATTTATGGCTTAATTTTGTTCTTATTAAGTCAAAACAAAATAAATAATTAATATCCTCATTGTATGACTTTACAAAATATTGTGGATGAGCTCTAAGGTGAAATCCAAAACCATTAGCCTTCGCAGACAAACATATTATACAAATAAAGGTAATAAAGGTTTCATCAAAAACCGTGAAGGTTTGCAAAATGTACACTATTCTTAGGATATGCTGAGAAAACTCATATGGTATCTATAGACATTAAATAATTACTAATTTAACTTTGTATACTCAAAAAAATTAAGAATCTAAATTATCAAATGTAGTTAAAATATTTAATACACTTTCTTTTTCAATCGTCATTTATATTGCACCAATGTAAAATCATTTTAATTCATAAATCGTTTTCTCATATGTTAAGTTTTGAAAATTGTTTTTTGCAGTTCTTTAAAAATATAAAGTTTAAATCCTAATACATGACTATATTTTAAATTGTGTTATTTTTAATTGCTCTGAAAATTAAATAAACCAGATACTATTTGAGTATAGTAAAGATACTATGTTTTGTTTAGTATTTATATTGATTAGTTCTTTAAATTGCATATTACAAATTTTAAATTATGTCTTGGTCACATCACTTGTTCTCAAAATGTTTAGTAACGCTCAGTATCTCCATGAAGATCAGAGAGCAATAGAATTCCAAAGCACAAAGTAATATTTGATTACTAAAACCGTTTTCACTAAATAAACAAATCAGGGAATATAAATTGTAAAAAACATTTAGTATACACAGCAATATAAGTGAGCACAAACTAACCATTAAATTTAAAAAATTGCTCTGAACTTCTAGAAATGTGTTACAATCCACCCTCGTAAAATCAGTACTGGGCCCATCAAGGGTTGGTGCGAAGGCACCGGGACTTAGGAGGACACAGAAACAAACACAAGCTATGAGCAAAAATGTGGTTTATTTAATGAAGAATTTAAATTTGAATTAAACAAAGAAAACATAAGAATTTTAAAATGGGTGATTGCCTATCCTTGAGTTACTAATTTTTTGTATGTATTTGATTCTGGGACTAGCCAACAAATTAACAAAATTTTAGAAAAAACACTAAAAATGTAACAATAAAATAATTAGGAAGCAACAAAATAGTCATAGTTTTAACAATAATAAATAGCAAATACAACAACAAATAAACAAGAAAAATAACAACAAGAAAACAATACTTAGCAGTAATTACAAATAAATAAAGATAACAAAATAATTAATAAATACAACAAAACAAAATATTCAACGACAGCTTTACTATCCGGGGCCTCGGGAATGCAAAAGTAATTTTGAGGTTAGGCCAATTCGGAAAAGTTAAAAAATCTAAACAAAAGATTTAAATTAATAATTACACCGAATCTAGTGGACGAAACTGGAGGGCTCCTAATGGAAAACTAAAACAACAATTCCCAAGCACCCTGATCTTTTAGAACAAAATTAATAATCCTAGAAAATGCAGCAACAAAAATATAAAAAAAATTTTAATCTAAATTGGTTCTCCTGTTATGCCTAGAAAACTCACCCTTAAACACAAAGTCGCCACTTCAACACAGTCCCACCCACAAAAGAAACAGAAAAAACATAAAAGATACACAAACGAAAACCCACATAGTGTAAGGTGGGCTTATTCCAGAGACGATCAGAAATATGTGCTACGAAAGTGTTATGTAAAATAAAATGTATTTCACAATACATATTAAGTTAAACACCACTGATGTAACTTATATAAAACTAAAAGTAGTGTAAAAATAAAAGTCATGTTTTGTAGACTTAGAAAATACTGTAAAAAGGTACAAAAACTACTGTAATATGTGCACAGAAAACCTTACATAGACATTCTGGTATTTGCTGCACAGAGATGTTTGTTATTTGTCAATGATTAAAGATGAAACAAATAATTTGCTAATAGTTCTTTAAAAATTTTAAAAGGTGAAAATAAAATTAATAAAACTTACTTTAAACAAAAAATGAGAAAGAAAGTAGATTGTTTAGATATTATAAAACTTGAATATTTAAAACTTTTTAATAATTATTGGGTTAAACACAGTAAAGCAATTTATATTACAAATAAACATCCTTTCTCTGTGTTGAATCGGATCGTAGTTTTAATTCTTAAATATTATAATAACAGCCATTAATGGAATATATTATTTCTCTGAGGTCGAAAATATTTTAAATAAATGGCTAATTTTTTGGAATTAGCTTCTAGCAGTAATGAATGTGTAAGCCTCTGCTTAGCATAATGTGTTAGTGGCAGGTTCATGTAACACAAGATAATGGAGATAAATCCTGTTGTAACAAGTTATAGGCGTAGGATTTTTTTTTTTTTTTTTGGTAACCAAATCCAGCAGTAATTTTAACTGGTATTTGCAATATTTTTTTAAATTATAATTACCAGTTACAATTTAGGTAGCCAAAAGTTATAATAAATTTTAAAATTAAAGTGCTCTTATGTTAATTTTTTAAGTTGTTATTAATTTAATACTATTTAATATATGTAAAATGTAGAAAATTCCAGTCCCCCCACTCACATTGAGGCAAGTCGTAACAAACATAAATGAGCAATAGGGATTTGTGTGACTACGTCATCAACAGTGAAATGAAATGAATAATGAGCATGAAACATGTTTTTGTCACCCCATTGCACTGTTGAAGGGGTGGGGTGGGTTACAGTGTTATCAGTGATGAATGTGCAGCTATGTACATTGTGAAAACTGTTATGTGTCCCCTCCCCCAATCCTTACCACTCCATATCTTATGTCATAAGTTTGTAAGGTGATAACGGTCATCAGTACAAGAAGAAGAAAACTCTAGTATAAAGTTGAAGATTGGAACCTAATAACAAAAAATAGTTCAATATTTCGGTGCTAAAATGCTTCTATAGAACCATTATAAAAATATTAATAATCAAATTGAAATTAATTAGTTACAACTTGTTAATATTGTATTTGAATAGTTATTTTAATAAAAAATAATGAAATAAAGAGAACATTGAAGTTAAATGTAGGCCCAAACATTAAAATTCTTCAATGAATGTGTTCTGTAATATATGATGACCTTTATGCAACAATTCTTTGAGCTATATATATGTGCTTGGGTATGTCAAAATATTTAATTTTTGAAATGAATTTAAATACAAATCCTAATTGATAAATCCTTAACAAACAAGGTTTTACCCACTGCTTCTAAAAACATTGATAGTAAACTTCACAAGATATTTAATGAATGTACATTTACTGTTTGCAATTCCTTAACCGTCTGTCTGAAGGAATTTTTTTCTGTCTTTCTTGTGTGGAAAAGATCCTGAACATATGAGAAAGTCAGGCAGAACACAAGTGAGTTAATATATAAATGTTTTAAGCACTTTACAGTTACTGGAATTGTTTTCATTAGAGATTTATTACCCAGTAAAAGTTAAACTTATTACAGGTATGGTAGAATTATTGTAATTGTTTTTTCGTAAGTATAGTGTATCACAGATTAAACCAATTACCTTTGTTAAAATTACTAAAAATACCTTCATAATAACCCCCTGAATCTGTAATGGAAGTAACTGAATTATTGTTTAATACTGAGTGTTTGATGCTAGTTTTTAACATGTTGTATTCTGCCACAAACTGTGAAATATAGTTTTGGAGGCACTGTATGTTTAATACTGAGTGTTTGATGCTAGTTTTTAACATGTTGTATTCTGCCACAAACTGTGAAATATAGTTTTGGAGGCACTGTATGTTTAATACTGAGTGTTTGATGCTAGTTTTTAACATGTTGTATTCTGCCACAAACTGTGAAATATAGTTTTGGAGGCACTGTATGTTTAATACTGAGTGTTTGATGCTAGTTTTTAACATGTTGTATTCTGCCACAAACTTTGAAATATAGTTTTGGAGGCACTGTATGTTTAATACTGAGTGTTTGATGCTAGTTTTTAACATGTTGTATTCTGCCACAAACTGTGAAATATAGTTTTGGAGGCACTGTATGTTTAATACTGAGTGTTTGATGCTAGTTTTTAACATGTTGTATTCTGCCACAAACTGTGAAATATAGTTTTGGAGGCACTGTATGTTTAATACTGAGTGTTTGATGCTAGTTTTTAACATGTTGTATTCTGCCACAAACTGTGAAATATAGTTTTGGAGGCACTGTATGTTTAATACTGAGTGTTTGATGCTAGTTTTTAACATGTTGTATTCTGCCACAAACTGTGAAATATAGTTTTGGAGGCACTGTATGTTTAATACTGAGTGTTTGATGCTAGTTTTTAACATGTTGTATTCTGCCACAAACTGTGAAATATAGTTTTGGAGGCACTGTATGTTTAATACTGAGTGTTTGATGCTAGTTTTTAACATGTTGTATTCTGCCACAAACTGTGAAATATAGTTTTGGAGGCACTGTATGTTTAATACTGAGTATTTGATGCTAGTTTTTAACATGTTGTATTCTGCCACAAACTTTGAAATATAGTTTTGGAGGCACTGTATGTTTAATCAAGAATCTTCTATAAGTCCGTGAAGATGATGTTTCTTGTTACTTTATCGCGGAATGTGTGAATGCAACTCCCACTACGCAATCTCAGTGGTTTGAGTGTACAGCAGTGGTTCTTATCCTTTCAGGCACTGTGCCTCCTATTTAATATTGATGGGAGACCATGTCCCCCCTCCCCCAATATGTGGTCAGTACTACAGTCAGAATATGAAACTGAAGAAGGTTACATGAAGACGGTTGTTAAGTTAAACGTCAGTTTAAGTAAAAAAGTACTTAATATAACATATAATTTAATGTACTTAACAACATTTCAAACACACTACTGATAACTTAGTTTCCAGCCTTGATTATAAATGAATTATAAGACTTATCAATCCTAATTGCAAGAGTTATTTTGGCTTAGAGGAACTAACCAGTTTTAGCTATTGCAAACCATTGTCAAGGATTGTTGGTTTTCAGTCTTTCTCTTTAATTTAATTGTTATGTTAAAGGAACATTTTAGCTGTAGTAAAATTAAAATATAAATTTAGGTAATGTATTTCACCAAGCCAATTTGGTTAATTTTTTTTGTGTTTCACCAAAAGCCATGATTTAGTTGGCAAGGGAATGTATACTGCAACTTTAACCTTGAAATTATGCAAATTGAAAAAGTGAATATAAAACTAGTTTTTGTGATTATTAATTCCAATTTTAAAAGCCTTGTGTGATATTTTTACCAGTTGTAAGTTTGTTGAAAGGTGTATCAGGGAAGCGAGACAGTTGAAGGACTTTGTCAGTAGATGTAAACGACGCTCAATGCAACCTGTTACTTATTCATGAACTCATCAACCGCCCTACCACACACTTTTATGATTCCGCTGCTTAAAGAACAAAGGCTGTCTTGGAGACCTGTCTATAAACATCTGCCAGCAATATACCTCCATCATGTAAAATTTGTGGTAGATTTAGTTTAGGTCCTATGAAAGCAGGTTTGATGATTTCTATTTATATTTAACACGTCTGTCATCAAAAGATATGAGCTGGAAGTTTTATGAATCAAGAGAAATATTTTTACTAAAACGATTGTCATTTTGTATATATAAAAACTATAAACGATCATTATATTTTGCTTTTTTTCAATCAATAATTAGATAAGTAGGCCTAATCATTTTCATGGGAATGATCGTTTAGATTGTATATAATTTTTACTCACCATAACTGAAGTACTTAATAAATGAAGAAGGCTCTAGATTTCAAATAATTTACCTCTCATTTCTACTCTTAACAACATCCGTTCCCTGTATCTAAACGATTAGTGTATTTTATAATAACAACAACATGTTATGTTTTTGTTTACATTAGATGGTATTTTAAATTAATCACCTATGTTAACATTAAGACTAATTTTTGTTTTGACACAAATCAGTCTCTAAGAAAATAGGTAGACGAACAATAGACTTATGATGTCCGTTAGTTATTTAAAAGAGGTTGTGATGTGAAGTTGGCCAGACGTAATGACTTGTGTAGTTACTGCAGCGTCCTCAGCCACTCTCAAAGCCACCTCATTGTAGTAGAGCCTCCTCACTGTCTAAGATAACAACAACACGCCATTTTTGTGTTCCTCGCGGGCTTGTTAATAACACTCAGGGGAATACTGGACAGAGAGGTACAAGTTTAAACCCAAAGAATAAGTAAAACATTTGAAATAAAATAAAGTGTTGTTTATAAGATTGATAAGATAACTTGACACAACAACAAAAATTCAACCCTTAACTAAAACAACAAAACAATGTGTTCTTTGCTGGGTAAAAATATTGTTACTTAATACAAAAGAATATATTGTAAAATATACTATAAGCAATCTAGATAACATTTACTAACTCTTTTGCTGCTAATAATCTATTTTTAGGATGATGCAGGTTATCTAATGATTTTGCTTTATCCTATTTTAAGGTAATCATATATATAATTTTCATGATGACAGACTGATGGTAATGGTTATATATAATTGATTACAATAGGGCCAAATTTGCCAGAAAATAACTTACTTTAAGCATCTGAAGGTGTTAGTTCATGTTATTGACTATATAAGTGGTTGTGTGCCCTCCTCTTCTGTTCCCATAAATTATGAAATAGGATCTAAAAATAGATAAAACTATTTTCTTGTATTATATATATATTAAGATTTATTCAAAATATTTATGTTTTAAATAGCATACTAATTTAATTGGTTATTGATCTTTAATTGTAAATTTTTAATTTTTAAAAACAAAGAGTTGTTGTAATGTTGAACTGGAAAAAGCTGAGTTCCAGGCTTGTCAGTTGGGGGAAATTAGATCTGTGCTACATGGTTAGCACTCCACGATTAGCTGTTGTTCCCTGTGTAGTCTTGGGTATTGTTCTATAAATAAATATATCATTCTAACAAACAGTTCATACTAATCAACGTTCAGTATTGATATGCACTCATATGCAGGTGAATAAGTGTCACTCTCGTTCTCAACCCTTATTAACGCACATCTTGACAATCAATGTCTTAATGATAAATGAACTAAAAAATAATTTTCTCAAATCAATAATTGAACATTAAGCTGTTTATTAATAATGAAACAAAATGTTCCTAGTGTTGGATCTGGATGATGTTGATGGTAGAAAGGGGTGGAGAGAAAGTTACTTGGTGTCAAATATCATGTTGCTTTAGTTCCCATTAACTCAATTAGCAATAAAAGCCAAATTTCGTGTGTCTGTGTTTTTTTATACCCTCTAACGTTTTGTTTGTTATTACTACCATTAATAGTATTATCATAAACAAAATTCTCTTAAAATTATTTTACTATAGTTACTTTTAATTTTTATTGTGAGAAATTTCCTTTATAAATATTATTTTGTTCAATCTGTAATATATTCCTTTTCACTAAAAATATTCCTTTTAGAAAATAAATTCCTTTTCATAAATTGCCTATGTTTATGAAAGTTCACATACTCTTGAAAAAACTTAACATGAAATTGTAGTATGTTCATGTCATTTTTAAACCGTTGTTGTTTCATTTATTGTAATGGAGCCCATTTTATGCTGTAAAATAGACTCAATTTATATAAAAATAGCACTCAACACTAAGCATTGCCATTTCCTTTCTATTGCCAGTTTTGGATATTAACTCTACATCTCTTCAATGTATATACCTAATTTGCGTGTCTGAACTAAATTAGATTCAAATTCACTGTAAATCATGTTCAGATCAGATGTTTGTCTTGATACACAGATCTGCGCTAGTACGTACCATTCGAGAACCACCTGTGTTAATCCCCACCCTATCTCTCAAGTTGTGAATATTCTTAATTTCAGGTTATTTCAGTGATCCAATTATGATCACTGAAATATACCAAAAAGCATTCAGCTTACAAGCGGTGTAAAAGAAATAGTTCCCTAAATTTGTCTATTCACTGAAATTATCATTGACTATTGTTCTATGGCAATGGATCTTGATCTATCCCACAATTCTTGAATTTGATGTAACATCTGTAGAGTGTTTACAAAAATTCTGTTGAATCTGTTTTTACTTCCTCCCATATGTGTTGGCATAGAGAAAGTATTGTGATCGTCAAATTTTTACAACTTGGTCAAAAGACCATTTTAGGGCCTCATGAAGCCAAAAAGTGATTAAAACAAAAAAATATGGTGTGTGTGTGTGTGTGTGTGTGTGTGTGTGTGTGTGTGTGTGTGTGTGTGTGTGTGTGTGTGTGTGTGTGTGTGTGCACTTTGCTGGAGACCAAATGGATGAATCAATATTTATGAAATTTAGTATGTAGCTTTATTTATCAATATCTCCAGATGGTTTTTTTACTTTTTTAAATGTTAGTTTTTTTTTAAATTTTTATAGGCAAAAAACATACAAAAGTGGAATTTTCTCAAAAACTGCTCTATCGATTTTGTTTAAAATTTCAGAAAAGTTGTGAATTATAATTTAAAATATTTTAGTAAAAACCGCATGTCTCTAACTTAAATAGTTTTTGAGTTATAACATTTTTTTACGAGCTAAAAAGAATGTAATTCTTCCGAGCTTTATTCTAACAATTTTGATTAAATTTTCAGTAAAGACGTAAATTGCAACTAAAAATGTTAGTTACCACTTCACTAAGTTGGGGCTGGAGGCCAAAGATTGGAATCCACAACTCAAGTTGTTGAAGGTTGTTTATATAAAATCCGGCTATGTGATTAATTGAATTGTGAACAGCTGTTTTTGAAGATTTTTTTCCCTATACTTTTATTTAAATAAAATAAGTGTTTCCTTTGTACATTCTTTAGAAATGTAATTAATTGAACATTTGTTTTTATTTAGGTGTGTTTTTACATCCTTTTAATTCAATTTAACAATATATTCATTCATATTCAACATGCGACTTGCATATATATTATTATATAGTTTTATCGTGAGGTTTTTAGCATTGGTTGGGTGATTGATTACTGGTTTCCGTTTTTATAAATAAATAACATCAATTGTTAATTATATAATATTGTCAAGATATAGACGCATATGAATTTTAAATTAGTGTAGATGTGCAAATGTAGTCATTGTTACAAACTAGGGACTACTATTCACTAGAAAAGCTAATGACAAATGAATTTACATTTTAAATTTACAGTCAAACCCAATTAGATCATATATTACTATGTTACACAAGTGAAAGGACTATTATTTGTCCTGACATGACTTTGAGGATGAAATCTAACTAGAATATAATTTTCAACTGTTCATGATAAATACTTTTTGTTATGGTATTATAAAAAATATGCATAGAAAGCTTTTCCATAGTGAGAAGATTGAGTGTTGTGTACATATTTTACATGGCACTTAAACTATACTTAGAATTAATTAAAACCACAGATGATTTTAATAACTTTGAACCTTTAAAAATATCATCAAACTATCTGGATATGAACATGTGCTACAGTTATTCACTTTATTATTTGATAGTTCAACACCAAACTTCAGCAGGCCTTATAGTTTGACACTGACCATGGTGACATGATTAAGCAAAATTATTGTCCATGGCAGGTGTGCACCCTTCAACCTGGAATAGATTAACAAAATAACAGTATCAAAGTAAATAATTGTACCAATTTTTTTTACATTCAAAACCATGCAAGTACTGTATCATCCGTAATTTAATAATTATGCACTGGGCCAGTTCAATAAAACACATTGTTACATCAATACATAGATTGTTTTTAGTTTTGGTAAGTTTTTTAATATAATGAAGCAAATACAGTACACTTTCTTTATGAAAATATTTTGTATGAATGCCTACAATAAATTTCAATATTTTAACATCACTTTACCTCATAAAGTATCAAAAAGTTGAACTTCCTGTACCTGCAGAAGTCACTTCTGTTAGTTGTTGTGTTATGCATATATCAGTATCTCACTCTTTCTAGAGTTTCATTCATGTTTGTTATGGGGTCATTAGACCAATGTGAGGGAAATACTTTTTCCAGAAGAAGGCAATTAGGAGTATTTCTCTATGCAGGTTTCTGACATGATTGCAATATTTATAAACACTGAGATATTAACTGTGCTTAATTTGTATGTATTGCAGTGTCTTGTGGCAATTACAGAGAAATTTGTTACTATGTCTACCAATTATATAAATACGACACTAGAAGTAATCGCTAGATATATGCTTGGCAAGTATTTTAAGTGCTTCCCTGTTACAAGTATCAAATTTTACAATAGATTAATAATACATGTTATTAATTTATTATTCATTGGCAAGACGCCGATCGTCAAGATATGGGCGAATATGAGGAGCGAATGAGTGTAGATGCAGTCATTGTTACTAATTGCTAACGATGCGTAAAGTGATAGAAACACATTTCAATGTTGATATACAGGGTGTATCTAAAAAGGTGTTCTGGCTACAAATTTTCAGATTCTACACCTAATTTAGAGCAGAAACTGAGGGATAAACTTTAATCAAATTCAGCTCTTTTTACTGTCTGTCTGTCTATTTTTGCTTTTTACAAAAAAAATAATAATACAAGAACAGTTTGATTGACTAGCTTCAAACTTTGCACATTACTAATTAACACTAATAACAGTATAAACATAGCCATCGAGTTAATGTTAGCCATTTCAAAATGGTAGTCTTTTAAATCAAAATACCTTGTAAATTGTTAGATTCATTAATGTTACTCAAAACAAATAATGTTGAGCCAATTTTATTACAAATCTATTAATACTATAACTTTTATTGTAGTCCTATTATTATTGGAATTTTGGTTTAAAATGTATTTTACTGCATTATCTGAATGCTGTAAATACTTGCAGTTGAATACACTTTTTACATAAATTTTACTAATAACAGGATTACAATAAAAATTTGGAACAAATAGATTTGTAATAAAATTAGCTACAAATTATCATTTTTTTATAAATCGATGAACCCAACATTTTACAAGATAGTTTGATTTAAAAGATGTAAATGACTACCATTTTGAAATGACTAAAAAGAACTTAATGGCTATTTTTATAGTGTTAATGGTAAGAACTGTGCAAAATTTCAAGTCAGTTAGTCAAACTGTTAGTGAGTTTTTAATTTGTTTGTAAAAAACACAAACAGACAGATCAACATTAAATGAAGTAGAATGTGATAAATCTTTATTCGTCATTTTCTGCTCTAAATTAGGCATAGAATTAGAAAATATACACCTTTTTAGTTATACCCTGTATTATATAGAGCCATTTGACAAAATATATAGTCAGGACACCTTTTTAGTTATACCCTGTATTATATAGAGCCATTTGACAAAATATATAGTCAGGACACCTTTTTAGTTATACCCTGTATTATATAGAGCCATTTGACAAAATCTTAAGATTGTTGGTTAACTGTCATTAGAGTAAGTTGCTTGGCACAACACTGAATCTATTGACATGCGAGGCTATCAAATGTGAGAGTTCAAAATCAATCAACCTAATTGGGCCAATTATCATTCCCTTCACACTGTCATTGAGCATTCAAATAACTTACTCCAGTGACAGATTAACACTTTTTTTACACATGTTTAGTTCTATGTGTAATTTTAACAATAAATTTTTTTACTTATCAATTTGATTAATTATTTTGAGAGTGAACAAAAATAAACAAATATAGTATCTAAATATTAAACTAACTAATAAATTTTAAAGAAAAATTAAGTTTATATCATAAAATAAATAGTGAACGAATGGGGATTTACACACAAATAAATCAGTCACACCTTTACACTGAATACTTGTGCATCTAAATTTCTTATTGCACTAAACCTGTTGTGCTTTTAGTACGTATACAATATGTATGATTGAGCATAAATCTGTTGATAATTTTACATTATCATTCTTTTTTATGTTGTGTAAGGTTTACATTATATGCCAGTTTGCTATTTGTAATTTAATTTTTTAAGCCTTTTACTTAGAATTTGTTTAGTTTTTTGAAAAAAGTCCTATCCACTTTTTTTTAATTTTCGGTATTTTAATCTAACACACATCCAACCAAAAATTTAATTCCCTATTTAAAAGAGATGGTTAAAAATGTGTATATTTTTCTTTAATACTGTACTGTTGTATGATATAAAAATACTATGTTGATCATCTTGTTTTTATTCTTTAACCAAAAAAAATATTATAAAACATTAATACGAATGTTGGTCACAGTTGAACAGTGTTAATAAATAATTAAATTATTGCTGATTTTGTCCTCAAATTCACTTTATTTCTTCTTTTTTTTACCTTATTACCAGTTGACATGGGTTCAGTAATGACCATCAGCTTGGACTGTGCCATCAAAGCCAATGAGTCAGGGAACTAGTCATTTAAATTACTAAAGATTTAGTCCTCAAATTATAACCATCACAAATAATACAGAAATCAAAGGATTGTCAGTATGTATTCTTTTTAAAGAAATCTTTTAGCTTTGCTTTAAATGGTTAAAAAATGTAATTAAAATGTTTTTAGTTTCTCTTGAAAATGCTTGAATAATATTTGATTAGATTAAAAATAAATGTAGTTCTGTTAAAAAGGATTACAATTTAGTTTTTAGAAAGTAAATACATCAATGTTGTGTTTTTTACACAATTTGTTGTGTATAAATCCTAAAATATCTAAACATGAGCCTAATATTCATAATACTAAAGCTAGCAAACTGTTCATTTGGTTACCAACAGAATTTAATGGCCACAGTAATATTGAATAATTATAATTTTACAAAACTACATGGTTTATAAAATGAATTTTCGAATTGACACAGTTAATTATTTACAGTGGTGTGTCATTATTATGATCGCACTGCATAATACTTTTTAAAATTTAATAACAGGTCCATACATGCAGGCCACTCACCTGCCCACGCATACACGTTCAGTGGAAATAACCAACCTGCCCACCCATATACGTACAGTGAAAACTACCACCCGCCCACCCATACACGTACAGTGAAAACTATAAGATAGTTCAATTTATTCTTGCTCATAAATATGAGCCCTAAGGTTTCAATCAAAACAAAACCATAACCATATTTCAGTTTTAGAAATTCTGAAAAAGGAAAAAGAATTGTCCATAATATTAAGTTTGTGATATAAAAATATTTTCAATCTACTACTGTACATAATAAAGTGATGCAAACATTAGTGATTTTATAAGACAATTATTGGAAATTCTATTATTAGAGTTTTATTCCTAAACTTGTTTTCATTTCAAACTACATTTATGTATAAAAGTTTATTTATATTGGTTGAGATTTATTTACTGGTCTGAAATGTTAGCAATCTGTTACATGCAAATGTTCCTTTATATGCTGGATATTAAAGAAGTATTAAAATTATAATATATTTAAAAGAATAATTTCAAATTCTTTGTTATGATTTAGGTAAAATTAGTAAGTATATATTACCTGACAAATCTAGGAACTTATTACGTGGATACAATTTCCTTTAGCTTGTTTTATTTCAGAGTTGCATTCAATTTTACTGTGGTTGCAGAGATAGAGACAAAATGGTTGTTCTTCAGTTGAAAACAAATAGGTCATAACTTGAATGAATTGTAGTAATGTAGGTCAAAACAAGAATATCTTACTTCTATGAAGTTTATCAGATACTATTATGAAATGATAGACCAAAATCCGTTAGTTTAAGATAATGACCAAAACTATAATTAAAGAATCAAACACTGCAAATGTACGAGTATCTCTGTGATAGGTCTCATACACCAACAAAATAGTAACTTTTACTACATTTTGATAAAAAATACAAATCTTTTTCTGGATTATTGTGTCAAATTTAAGTTTTTATTATAAATTATCAATTTTGGGGTCATAAATCAATAGAAACTGAAGAAAATTCAAAATAATTTCAGTTCAAGGTTAATAGTAATTGAATTTTAAGTTCTATTTTGAATTGTATTTTCTTTATTAGTTCTTTATTCACAAGAATTAACTGTACACATTATTGTAATACATGAGTTGTGTCACAAAGATTCTATAATGTAGCTAAATACTACTTATAAACTGTTTTGTGGCGTAGTTTATATTGTTTGTGGTGAAGCATGGATATTCAGCTAAAATATACACATTTAAATTATTTAGTTAATAAACCTTACAGTAGCATTTGTTGTAACATTTTTTATTTTTATGTTAATATAACGTAAACTGAAAACTTCCGATCCATGAATAATTGTGCACAGAAACACTGCTTACCAGGATGATATCAATGAGATATCTTAATTTAATTTGTTTATTTGTAGTAGTAACACAATTATACGTTTTTAGAAGACTCAAAAACACTGTCGAAAAAGCGGAGTGAGGAGCTCAGAGATGAGAGAGAAATAAAGCAGTACCCTAGTCAATAAACAGAATGTCATTAGGACAATAAACTGTCTCAGGCTGGGGCTGTGCCTCCCCTTGTAAGTAGCTAGGGACTTCCCTACTGTCATTTAACTGTTTTTGGCAATTTAGAACGTGAACTTAATTCTAGTGAATGAGACTCCACTCCCTGGTTAATCTGTCCAGCAGGAACGTTTCAGTTGTCACGTGTAATTTGGGTAGATTATGAGAGTGGGACGCAGTTCTCTCAGAATTAAACAAATTTTGATTTAAATTATTGGCTTGCTGCTGGTTTTTGTTTTTGTCGCAATTCAATATCATATTCATTATGACCCAATGGCATTCATTTGCACCTATATCAGCTGCTTATAATAGTCTTAAGTGGTCTATTTGGCTCACAATTTTCTAACATTCTTCCACAATCTGTTTTTCTCCTCAGCTTTGTTTAGTCGCACTCACCTCTCTAGGCCATCCACTGGTCATATTCTCATATCCACATTTTCATCAGTTGTTTTTAGTAATCTATCTTTTAAAAGTAGTTAAAGCATCTAAATATTTTCTTCTCAATTCATTCTGTCATATTAGTAGGCCTATACTTTTTAGTCCTTGATTATCTCTATTTTAGGTTCTCCTATAGTATTTAAAGAAACATCAATCCCTACTCTTCTCTATTCATTCATCAAACACTCTCTGCAGCATATAGTAATATTGGTATGTAACGTAACGAATTATTTACTTTTTCCTCACTGTAATATATTTACAACAAAATGATTCATAACAATTACCTTGTTGACTTCTTTATATTGTCATTCTTATCCTATCTCTCTATCATACCATAATCTATTGTTCTCTCAACACAATACTCTGGATATCCTTACCCCTGTCACATTTTTAATTATCATTCAGTCGTATAGACTCTCTCCGACATTAAAAATCATTTCACATCATTTTTTTTAGTGTGACAATGGTAACTCTGTCTTCATTAAAATAAATTTAAGCTGTATTAACCAATTTTAAATTAATTACATGTATACTTTTGAAAATAATATCTCAACATTGTACCTATTTCTGAACAGTAATTAAAGCAAGCTGTTGCCTTAGATGAAAATGTAAACTACTAATGCAAGAAGAGAGTTGGCCATGTTACTTGTTAAGAGACTCGATTGATGACCCGTTATTTTGGACTCATGAAATTGAAGCCAATAAAATCAGTTAGGTTCATCGCACACTGAAGAAGCAAAATGGCAGAAGCAGTTGTTGCACGGAGTTTTGTTCTCTTGAATTTGATGCACACCAGCTTTACAAATTGGCCATCGCAAATGAAGGGAACACCTAAGTCTGGGTGCACCGCAACTCCGTATGATGTTTGGAGCAGTGTCAGACACCTACCCACCCTGACTCTTTGGTTGTACGTCATATTGCTGAGAGCAATTTGGTCTGCACATGCACACATCAGTCTGGGACCAGCTTTTAAACTGTGTTGGTCTTTTTAGATAGGTAAATTATTGGGTTTTATCAATAATTACTCTGAAATCAAAAACATCAAGTGGGGTCAACAAATACTTCTAAAAAATGTTCAAATCATTCATTCACATTCAGTCATGCATAACTAAAAACTAGAAAATTCTATTCACAATGCACTGCAGTACAATCTATACTGCAACTAACCACAACCAACACTTACAACTCGCTAGTCTTCAGGATTGTAAAGAGGAAGACCTTGTTCGCTGTAAGAAAGATTTTGTTTGCTTGAATGTGAATTGTTAAAAATTCAAATGTTTAGGAAAATTTCTGTAATAAGTGTGTGTGCGTGCGTGCGTGCGTGTGTGTGTGTGTGTGTGTGTGTGTGTGTGTGTGTGTGTGTGTGTGTGTGTGTGTGTGCGCGCGCGTGCGTGCGCGTGTGTGTGTGTGTTTTATACAAAGTCAAAAGAAAATGAGTAAATTATGCTACAAACATTAAATCTTAAACATAAAAAAAAACACTGTAACTTGGAAAAAATGAAGGCTCCAACATCAAGTGGTAAATTCCCTAAGGTAAATTCCAAGTTCCGAATAGTATATTCATTTCATGTGTATTAAAACAAAATTGAATAAATATAAATGGTACTCTTTTTACTTTTAAAAGGCAAACAATGTTCGTAGACAGACTGAAATTAAAATAATACTTGTTTCAGATTCTCTAGTATGTATAATTTTATTCATTAAGAATAACATATTTCCCTGATTGGAGTTGCCAAATTATCAAATAATACTAAATATATTTTTTTAAATAAAATTAAGATACTATATATATCTTCTATATGTATTGAGTATAAATGATGTTTTAAAATGTTGAGTCTGTTATAAACCTTGATGTGGTTATAACATTTTCCATATAATATAAGGACAATTTTCGATGTCCTGAACAATACTTTAGAGTAGACAAAACCGTAATTTTATTCATACAAGTTAGAAACTATGTATTAACATGTGATCTAAGTTTGAAACATTATGGGTGAGGGAAGCAAATTAGTCACTGTTTCAAGTTAACAATAGGACTCGATGTGGCTTATCCTTTTACAACTAAACGTCTAAGCCTAAGTTAATGGGTTTTCTCCCAACTTGGTTTACAATGTGAATAAACGCAACTGTTTTGTGTGTAGACTTTTTTATCTGTCCCAATATTTTTTCACCATGGCTATTAATATTTTCAAATACATACAGATGTAACTTCCAATTGGTTATTCACTGATCTGAACTCATTTACAACTTATCATATGATTCTTGTGATTAGAGTGCCAGATTTGATAATTTTTTTTAACAAATTTAATGCACAGAGTCAGTTTAAGTAACTGTATTAAGAATCTGCAGAGGCTGTCGGCCATGTTGGTTTTAATCCCATTTAAAACCAAAAATTCATGGTCATACTACTTTTAAGAATCCTGGTGAGGTCGTAGGCCAATCTTCCTCACAAGGCGACATGCCAGATCCACAAGTGGGACTGTAGCAGAATGCCTCAGTGATTTCGCAGGCCGCACATTCCTCCACGATTCCATAGGCTGAGTTCCACAAAGGGGCCTGAAGCAGAGGGTCTTGGCGAGGCCGTAGGCCGAGCTCTCCCACGAGGCTGCAGGCCAAGTTCCACAAAGGGGCTAAAGGTAAAACGCGGAAGACATCCAAAACCAAATCTTATTAATGACCTTTAAGGTAGAGCAACAACAAACGATTCTCAGGATCCTCTCGGAGATATGGATACTACCTCTTCAGTTTGCAAATTTCAACTGAGAGAAGCTCAGTCTCGTGGTACTTACTATTAAATGGTTCTACATTGAAACAACACTCATCTAGTGTTTTATTTAAATTTTCAAGTAAATAAAATATAGTAGGACTAAATAAAGTAGGAAGTAAATTTAGTAACATATTACTTCTTACCTACTCACTATCTAACATGTTTACGGCTGTCCTGTCCACCTACAGTTACAGGATATTGGCAGCCCTTCATTCTTTTATTGGCCATAACTTGTTGTATACATGTACGATATTGACAACAGTGTTGCCAACTATTAATGTATAAAATTTGGGACAGACAAAGATAACCAACAATGAGCTTAGTCAGCGGCATTTGTGCGGCCATGCAGAGAAGGGATTTGAGGACCCCTATGAATGAAAATCGTAAATATATTGTAAGATACAGTTTCACACCTTTTTAGTTTTTGTTGACAACATATTTTCATTAGTAGGTGTATGTTACATTTGCATATAACTGTATTATTGTATGTGTGGTATACAGTAATCTGTAATGTTCAGCAAATATCATGGTGGTAAAAATAAATCTTCAAATTGGCTAAAAACTACGTAATTTATTAGTCAACATGTTAAATGACTTCATAAATTTATAGTCAAATATTACCAAGAATTAAATTTAAATTTAGACTTATATTTTCAGGATTTTTAAAAGTATAGCACAGTATACAAAAATAAAGATCACTGCATCTAAAACTAAATCAGTTGAATTAGAAGTTCGTTTTCACACATATTTCTTATCTTTATTTTTCCAATAGCACTTCTTTTGATTTCTTGCATCATCTAAAAATAGTTTGTCATTTTAAAATCTTGTTTAAAACTCTTCAAAGGTCATGTCCAAATGTATTGAAAGTAGCAATTATGCTCTAATTAAAGATACAGAACACTGATTGCGTGTTTTGCTCCACTTCAGGTTCATTTGCGAAAAAAATCCCGTCCACAAATACATTTAATGGAAGGAAGCTTTAGTGCAGCTTACACCATCAGTGCAGGAAGAGTGAAGTGCTGGAAGAGTGTCATTATTTACAGTTTTAAATATTCTCATCCAATTTTGTTTCACTGTAATTAGCTACAATTACCATTTAGTAATACAGGTTTAATAACTGAATAACTTTCAAACAGTGTCCAAAGAAAGCTTGTTATCTAGTTCCAAGACTGTCACTGCTTCAACAATATTGTCATTAGTAATTTCACATTAAAATGTCAACTTAATGTCAATTTAAAAAGCCAACGCAGAGAATTATCACAAAGGATTTTCATTGCTTAAGTAATGACCAATTTATTTTTGGTCAAAATCGGGACAACAAGCGTCCAGAACATGCCTGATCTGGGAAACGGGATTGCTCTAATAAAATCGGGACGGTTGGCAACCCTGAAGTCCTTCCTACCTATCCATTATATACCATGTTTACAGCTGTCCTGTCCACCCAAAGCACGGCAAATATTGGCAGCCCTTCATTGTTTTATTGGTTATAACTTGTTGTATACATGTACGACATTGATGACCTTTCTACCTACCCACTATCTATCATGTTTACAGCCGACCTGTCAGTAGTATTCAGTTTGTAGATCAACTATAATACTAATTGAAACAATCAGTGTTAATGTGATTATAACATTTAGTAGCTGTAACTTAAACTGTAAACAAGAGTTATATAAACACATTCAGTTTGTAGATCAACTATAATACTAATTGAAACAATCAGTGTTAATGTGATTATAACATTTAGTAGCTGTAACTTAAACTGTAAACAAGATTTATATAAACACTTTCAGTTTGTAGATCAACTATAATACTAATTGAAACAATCAGTGTTAATGTGATTATAACATTTAGTAGCTGTAACTTAAACTGTAAACAAGATTTATATAAACACATTCAGTTTGTAGATCAACTATAATACTAATTGAAACAATCAGTGTTAATGTGATTATAACATTTAGTAGCTGTAACTTAAACTGTAAACAAGATTTATATAAACACATTCAGTTTGTAGATCAACTATAATAATAATTGAAACAATCAGTGTTAATGTGATTATAACACTTAGTAGCTGTAACTTAAACTGTAAACAAGAGTTATATAAACACATTCAGTTTGTAGATCAACTATAATACTAATTGAAACAATCAGTTTTAATGTGATTATAACATTTAGTAGCTGTAACTTAAACTGTAAACAAGAGTTATATAAACACATTCAGTTTGTAGATCAACTATAATACTAATTGAAACAATCAGTGTTAATGTGATTATAACATTTAGTAGCTGTAACTTAAACTGTAAACAAGAGTTATATAAACACATTCAGTTTGTAGATCAACTATAATACTAATTGAAACAATCAGTGTTAATGTGATTATAACATTTAGTAGCTGTAACTTAAACTGTAAACAAGATTTATATAAACACTTTCAGTTTGTATATCAACTATAATACTAATTGAAACAATCAGAGTTAATGTGATTATAACACTTAGTAGCTGTAACTTAAACTGTAAACAAGAGTTATATAAACACATTCAGTTTGTAGATCAACTATAATACTAATTGAAACAATCAGTGTTAATGTGATTATAAAATTTAGTAGCTGTAACTTAAACTGTAAACAAGAGTTATATAAACACATTCAGTTTGTAGATCAACTATAATACTAATTGAAACAATCAGTGTTAATGTGATTATAAAATTTAGTAGCTGTAACTTAAACTGTAAACAAGAGTTATATAAACACATTCAGTTTGTAGATCAACTATAATACTAATTGAAACAATCAGTGTTAATGTGATTATAACATTTAGTAGCTGTAACTTAAACTGTAAACAAGAGTTATATAAACACATTCAGTTTGTAGATCAACTATAATACTAATTGAAACAATCAGTGTTAATGTGATTATAAAATTTAGTAGCTGTAACTTAAACTGTAAACAAGAGTTATATAAACACATTCAGTTTGTAGATCAACTATAATACTAATTGAAACAATCAGTGTTAATGTGATTATAACATTTAGTAGCTGTAACTTAAACTGTAAACAAGAGTTATATAAACACATTCAGTTTGTAGATCAACTATAATACTAATTGAAACAATCAGTGTTAATGTGATTATAACATTTAGTAGCTGTAACTTAAACTGTAAACAAGAGTTATATAAACACATTCAGTTTGTAGATCAACTATAATACTAATTGAAACAATCAGTGTTAATGTGATTATAACATTTAGTAGCTGTAACTTAAACTGTAAACAAGAGTTATATAACCACATTCAGTTTGTAGATCAACTATAATAATAATTGAAACAATCAGTGTTAATGTGATTATAACATTTAGTAGCTGTAACTTAAATTGTAAACAAGAGTTATATAAACACATTCAGTTTGTAGATCAACTATAATAGCCTACTAATTGAAACAATCAGTGTTAATGTGATTATAACATTTAGTAGCTGTAACTTAAACTGTAAACAAGAGTTATATAAACACATTCAGTTTGTAGATCAACTATAATACTAATTGAAACAATCAGAGTTAATGTGATTATAACATTTAGTAGCTGTAACTTAAACTGTAAACAAGAGTTATATAAACACATTCAGTTTGTAGATCAACTATAATACTAATTGAAACAATCAGTGTTAATGTGATTATAACATTTATTAGCTGTAACTTAAACTGTAAACAAGAGTTATATAAACACATTCAGTTTGTAGATCAACTATAATACTAATTGAAACAATCAGTGTTAATGTGATTATAACATTTAGTAGCTGTAACTTAAACTGTAAACAAGATTTATATAAACACTTTCAGTTTGTAGATCAACTATAATACTAATTGAAACAATCAGAGTTAATGTGATTATAACATTTAGTAGCTGTAACTTAAACTGTAAACAAGATTTATATAAACACATTCAGTTTGTAGATCAACTATAATACTAATTGAAACAATCAGAGTTAATGTGATTATAACATTTAGTAGCTGTAACTTAAACTGTAAACAAGATTTATATAAACACTTTCAGTTTGTAGATCAACTATAATACTAATTGAAACAATCAGTGTTAATGTGATTATAACATTTAGTAGCTGTAACTTAAACTGTAAACAAGAGTTATATAAACACATTCAGTTTGTAGATCAACTATAATACTAATTGAAACAATCAGTGTTAATGTGATTATAATATTTAGTAGCTGTAACTTAAACTGTAAACAAGATTTATATAAACACTTTCAGTTTGTAGATCAACTATAATACTAATTGAAACAATCAGTGTTAATGTGATTATAACATTTAGTAGCTGTAACTTAAACTGTAAACAAGATTTATATAAACACTTTCAGTTTGTAGATCAACTATAATACTAATTGAAACAATCAGTGTTAATGTGATTATAACATTTAGTAGATGTAACTTAAACTGTAAACAAGAGTTATATAACCACATTCAGTTTGTAGATCAACTATAATACTAATTGAAACAATCAGTGGTAAAGTGATTATAACATTTAGTAGATGTAAGTTAAACTGTAAACAAGAGTTATATAAACACTTTCAGTTTGTAGATCAACTATAATACTAATTGAAACAATCAGTGTTAATGTGATTATAACATTTAGTAGCTGTAACTTAAACTGTAAACAAGAGTTATATAAACACATTCAGTTTGTAGATCAACTATAATACTAATTGAAACAATCAGTGTTAATGTGATTATAACATTTAGTAGCTGTAACTTAAACTGTAAACAAGAGTTATATAAACACATTCAGTTTGTAGATCAACTATAATAATAATTGAAACAATCAGTGTTAATGTGATTATAACATTTAGTAGCTGTAACTTAAACTGTAAACAAGAGTTATATAAACACATTCAGTTTGTAGATCAACTATAATACTAATTGAAACAATCAGTGTTAATGTGATTATAACATTTAGTAGCTGTAACTTAAACTGTAAACAAGAGTTATATAAACACATTCAGTTTGTAGATCAACTATAATACTAATTGAAACAATCAGTGTTAATGTGATTATAACATTTAGTAGCTGTAACTTAAACTGTAAACAAGAGTTATATAAACACATTCAGTTTGTAGATCAACTATAATACTAATTGAAACAATCAGTGTTAATGTGATTATAACATTTAGTAGCTGTAACTTAAACTGTAAACAAGAGTTATATAAACACATTCAGTTTGTAGATCAACTATAATAATAATTGAAACAATCAGTGTTAATGTGATTATAACATTTAGTAGCTTTAACTTAAACTGTAAACAAGAGTTATATAAACACATTCAGTTTGTAGATCAACTATAATACTAATTGAAACAATCAGTGTTAATGTGATTATAACATTTAGTAGCTTTAACTTAAACTGTAAACAAGAGTTATATAAACACATTCAGTTTGTAGATCAACTATAATACTAATTGAAACAATCAGTGTTAATGTGATTATAACATTTAGTAGCTGTAACTTAAACTGTAAACAAGAGTTATATAAACACATTCAGTTTGTAGATCAACTATAATAATAATTGAAACAATCAGTGTTAATGTGATTATAACATTTAGTAGCTTTAACTTAAACTGTAAACAAGAGTTATATAAACACATTCAGTTTGTAGATCAACTATAATACTAATTGAAACAATCAGTGTTAATGTGATTATAACATTTAGTAGCTGTAACTTAAACTGTAAACAACAGTTATATAAACACATTCAGTTTGTAGATCAACTATAAAAATAATTGAAACAATCAGTGTTAATGTGATTATAACATTTAGTAGCTTTAACTTAAACTGTAAACAAGAGTTATATAAACACATTCAGTTTGTAGATCAACTATAATACTAATCAAACCAGTCTTTTTCGAGTAAACTAGAAAAAAAACCAAGTTTGTTTAGGTATTTGCTTCATTATACATTCTGCTATTACGACATTACGCATAGTGTTATGTACAACATTGAGATTAAACATCACATGTTAGTTATTATTTACCAATGGAAAAGCTAAGAAAATATTTAAAGAAACGAAGTTTAAATACATTTCAAACTCATGTCTCATCATTCAACTAAGCTTTAAGTATGAAACTTATGAAATAAATGTATATCTTATGGGAACTATTTTTCTATACGATACTGGCCCATCGATACGATACAGGTATTGATACCAGTCAAGTATCGGAGCTTCCGATACCAGTAAAGTATCGGAGCTTCCGATACCAGCGGTATCGATACCGACTGGTATTGGTAGTATTGCAACGTCCCTATTGATGTGCGCATATTTAGTTTAAACTTCATTCAGGTTAATACAGATCCATGGCTAACAAATTCTCTTTACACCTTGCCAACCTAAGCAGTATTTTAAATATCATTTAAATTTGATTTGTGTTTTTTTTAATCAGCTTTTATAATAGCAACTAATAAACGTCTAACATTATTCTTATGAAGAACATTTTCAGAATTTTTTCTATCCTTACAGATGGATTTCCAACGTTTTAAGAATATATTTACACTCTTGAATATGAAGTAAAAATTTAAAGCCTATCAGTAAAACTTGTTTCCAGTTTGCTCATTCAGAAATGTCACGTAATCCAAATTAGTCAGTTACCCCTAACTTGTTTCCAGTTTGCTCATTCAGAAACGTCACGTAATCCAAATTAGTCAGTTACCCATAACTTGTTTCCAGTTTGCTCATTCAGAAATGTCACGTAATCCAAATTAGTCAGTTACCCCTAACTTGTTTCCAGTTTGCTCATTCAGAAACGTCACGTAATCCAAATTAGTCAGTTACCCATAACTTGTTTCCAGTTTGCTCATTCAGAACGTCGCGTAGTCCAAATTAGTCAGTTACCCCTAACTTGTTTCCAGTTTGCTCATTCAGAACGTCACGTAGTCCAAATTAGTCAGTTACCCCTAACTTGTTTCCAGTTTGCTCATTCAGAAAGTCACGTAGTCCAAATTAGTAAGTTACCCCTAACTTGTTTCCACAGTTTATAAAAGATTTAATTTTTGAATATGCTATTAAATTAAGATTAACGTTACATGTACATTTAGAGTGTTTCAATGTTATTGGGAACCACATGGGGTCCAAGATCTAGGAATAAACTTTAAATTTTTAAATAGGAATGTGGCCATGCGATATGTCATTTAACACTGCCAGTTCAAGCTGAAAATGATAGCACAATCAGTCATTAAAAAGGATGTGTTCTTTAGTTATTAATTTTTTTTTTTAATTATTCGTTGTGTATTTTCATAACTAAACCTGATTTGTCATGGCTAAAACAAAATTACATATATTTTTTAGGGTGTTTTTTTTTTTTTTTTTTTAGCCATGACGATTCAGTTTTAGTTATGAAATTACACCAATCGTCAAATGAAGTAAAATAACAAAATACTTAATAACTAAAGAACTACACATCCTTTATAAATTCTGATTGCACTATCATTTTTAACTTGAAATGGCAGTGTTAAATGACATACAACATGATCACATTCCCATTTAAAATTTTGAAGTTGACTTCTTGATATTGGACTCCAAGTAACCTTGATCCCAAGTAACATTGAAGCACTTTTAATGGTGTGGGTTAACATTAATTTAAGGACATATTCAAAAATCAAATTAAACTTTGGAAACAGTACTGGGTTACTGATTGCTTAAATGACAAAGCAGTTTTAATTAGGATAGCAAAATAATTATAAACTAAAGAACAACACGTCTTTTTTTTTAAATTCGACTGCACTATTGTTTTCAGCTTGAAATGGCAGTGTTACATGACATTTCACTTGACCACATTCTCATTTAAAATTTTCAAGTTGACTCTGGATCTGCGACCCCAAGTGATCCCCAATATCATTGAAACACTCTAAATGAAATGTGGGTTTAGTTTAGTTTTAATTTAATGGCATATTCAAAAAGCAAATATATTACAAACTGTGGACATAAGTTATGGAGTAACTGACTTAAAAGTCACCTTTTATATATATATACTGTACATACTGATGAACAGTTGTAATGAAGTGGTTTAAAGTGTAAAGATGGCAACTAGCATGTCTGCTCTCCGCTGAGGGGATCTCCAAGTTGGAAACAAGAATTAAGTTTACCGGACTGTGGATTGTTTGTCTAGCCCCTCCCTCCCTCAGACAGACTTTCCAACCTTAAGCACTCTTTTAGATAAATACTACTGACGAAAACAAGTGTTACTTTTTGTAATTATATAGTTTAAATATATATTTAAGGGTAGTAAATCATAGGCCATAGATGCTATATAAGTCTATCCTCTCAATAGATGCCATGTAAACTGGAACCTCAGATGGCAGTACTTGAGCATTGTAAATTACAGTGGGGACAGACCATTGAGTGAGTGAGGGAATGCTCAATGTAACCTAAAGAAAAGACACTGCCGAAAGGTGTCTCAAATATGTTTAAGGTGAATAGAAAAACCATTGATCGTTATATACAGAAGAGTATTAATCTTTAACTTATACTAACTTACCACTTCAGGACTAAGTTACTAACGTTTTTCTGAACTTGAAAATTACAAGCATTGGCATTTCTATTTGGCAAATATAGATACCCATTTGTTCGTAATAAAAATGTTCTATTTGATGGTTATTAAATTAATTTAAAATAAATAATCTCAGCTTTAACATGCAGTGATTGCGTCCTGCAGCGTTACGCGAATGGTCACATGTTCTACTATTGTAAACACTGGTTATTTTTTTTTTTTAACTTGTTAAAATAACTTTATTTATTATTTTCAACTTGGGTGTGCAAAATGTACAACGTAAACTCTGCTTTATGAAAATCATTCTGAACACCAATCACCCTTTCATGATCACTTGCAGTCTCCTTCAACCACATCCGTAATTGCACCTGCAATTTGTATGTATCCCCTAATAGTTCCTTGTCATCTTCTCACATTTTTAAACGTATATAATTATTCAATTGTTAAAAAACATTTGAGAAAGAAAAAGATACATGCAAGCATAGCAAAACAAAAACGGTACGGAAATGGTCGCGTGATGTACAATAGTAGAGCAAAAACGGTACACAGATGGTCGCGTGAACCACACTAGTAGTACACTAAACTTTTTTCGAGATTAAGGTGAGTACGTGACAACCAGATGCATGAAACGGCACTGGGTTGTGTGGAAGGATGTAGAGGGAAGATAACTTGGACCACCAAGGCTACAGTATTACCAACCACTGAGGGTGTGAAAAAATAATAACCTATTCTACAATGGTAGAACACGCAACCACTGCAGTGTTAGAGAGAAGCTGTTAATTTAGGTACTGCCGGTAGGTAAGTGTAATAATGTATAGTTTGTAACTCGCTAACAACAAAATAAATTCTAAAATCATCCAGCTGGATTATAATTAATATTCACTCATAACAATAATATAAATAATAAACAAATTAAAGTCTCTTTCCTATGCTAAAACAATTTTAAAACTTATATAACTGGCTGAACTATGTTTTATTTATCAATATTTACAGTTTTCTAATTGGTAAACGTTGGAGTGGGTTCTCAGTACTTCTACCTCTGTTTCCAAAGCAACTGAAAACTTGTAATCAGATTTACTCAATAAATACAGTTGCCTCAATCGTTTCCCGCAAATATATTTGTTTGTTTATCTTTAGTTGTAATCTTGTTTATTCTCATCAGTGAAATTCTAAGTATCACACTTCTCCACTGCCAAGCAGATCACTACTACTTTGTAAAGTTCAACTTCTTGGGTAACATTTTTATTTTATTTATTTATTTATTTTTTTTTTTTTTTTTCAATTTATTTGGACACAATAAATCCTTTGTTTCTTAATAAAAATTTAGTTCTATAAACTCTGACAAGCTGATTTGAATAGTATGCATTTGTAAATATTATATTATAACTAGACTAATCTATCTTCTAAGTTTACAATATTAACTAGTTATAAAAAACGCATAATTCGAATTTAAGGGATTTCCACCAAATATGTATTAAAAAAATTATTTTTCGTGTAAATTGGACTATACAAAAAATTCTAGTTTGTGTGCGTCAACTCCAATCTTAAATATTATGTTATAATTATGAACTATGTTACCTCACTGTTAAGGTTAAAAACACATCCTTTAGTACCTAAAATATAAGCTAGACTGTTAAAAGATTATGAGGAAAATATTTTTACAGGTTGCCTATGTATTCAATTCATCATGATGTGGATGGCTTTTTCTGTCATTTTAGTAGTATATCCATGTTTTTTGTGATTGTAGAATCGTAAATTTCAATTCTGTATGAGAAATGGCTGTGTACTAACAAAAATTAAATTTGTTTGTTAATATTTTCAGACTGCTAGTTTTGATAATTTTCTCAAAACATAAATTCCTGCTGCAATTTTTGTACTATGTTTTCTATATCAAAATTCCAGCTCAGATTTTCAGCAATAGACCTTGAAAACAAATTGGTGTCACATCTGAGCTAATATTTTATGAACTTAAATAACTTTGCATTCGATTCAGTGATTTTAGTTAATTAGTTTGCATATATCTTACGTTATCTTTAGAAACTAGTTTTGTGTGGTAGCTGCCGTAGCTGAGAGCTCACACATTTGTGACGGTCCAGCTACCAGGTTTGTTGCTCGTTTATAACTACTCAGGGGATATGTACAGCTTTAAAGATTTGCTGTGGATGCGAACATCATCCCCCAATGTTTTATAACTTTTTGTCCAACTATAAAACTCAGCTTTTACATAATTTTAAATTAAAAAAATAAAATAATTTTATTTATTTATTTATTTTTATTTATTCATAATAATGGTAGCTGACTAAAAACATACTATATATATATATATATATATATATATATATATATATATATATATATATATATATATATTTAGAAACTAGTAGATTTTCATTTCTGGGAAAGTGAACCTTCTGCTTTGATTAAAGTGCTGATATATTCCTTATACAATGGAAGAGCAGGGCCCAGAATTGAGCTCTGAGGTACTCCAGTTTATCAAAATGTTTTTAAGTTTTGATAAACTTTTTTGAGTATATTTATCATCCTTAAAAGTTATTACTACAAATTGAAGTTGATTACTGAGGTAAGACCAAAGCCAATTGTTTTATTTTCCCTGAATTCTGAAATCATGCAGATCTTTAATCAATTTACTATGAATCACACTATCAAATGAATAAATGATGAATAAATGAATAAATGAATAAATGATTTATTTCCAAAAAAACTACATATTATATTGTACATCTGAAACTAAAAGGAAATAAAATGGCCACTGCTTCCAGTAATGTGGCCATAGGTTAAAATAAAAACAGTACAAAAAAACAAATATACTATGTGAGTCAAGCTCTTAAATATTAACTTAAAAACAGATTACGTCCGCTACTGTAGGCATCTGCTATATTATACTAAAAAACAACAAGAACATAATGTAATGTTACGCATTAAAAACTAAAGAAATCATATTAAATAACAAATATGAACTAAAAGAACAAATTCAAGCAAGATTGTGTGGAAGGGGCAAAAAACACATATATTATTAGATTAAACTGAAATTCAGAAAAGAAATATCATGTTGGGTCAAAAGCCAATTGAAAACAAGTCTGCAGAATGTGTTTAGAAGTGGAGTTTTTTTTATATCATTAGGCAAGCAATTAAAATATTTTGGACCCAAATACATGAAGGAATGTTTAAAAATTGATGTTCTTACCCTGGGTAATTTATATAATCCACTCACCACAGCCCTTGTGTTATAGGAAGGATTGATATTGCCTCTATTTCCACTCCTGACATAAAACAGTCTAAGGACTTTATAAATAAAAAGGTACTGTATGGGGAGAATATTTAAGGTAATGTACAAAGGAAAAGAGCTTTCTCGCTTATTCTTTCTCAATATTATTCGTAAAAAGTAATTTTGTGTTGCTCTCAGTTTGTCAATTAAGCCCCTATAAGTACCACCCCAACATACAAGCCCATACTGCAATCGAGAATGAATAATCGCAAAATAAAGAGTACACAACAATTGATTATCACAAAAATTTCTTAAATAATAAAACTTTCTAATTGAGGATCTAAGTTTTAAATGCAAATCGTCAATGTGCTTGTCAAATGTTAATTTTTCATCAAGAGTGATTCCCAGATATTTAAAATATTTAACTTGTTTTAAAGGTTGACAGTTGCAGATATGTAAGTTACAAGTTAAGGAATGATAAACTATTGGAAAAGGAAAGTTAAAACCAACAAAATCGAAATTAACAAATTGAGATTTGACACTGTTCACTTGCATTTTATTTTTAGAACACCATTGGCGTAATAGCAAAAGATCACGATTAATAAAATCACCCAACAAAAGAATGTTTATATCTGAATAAAATAACGCAATATCATCAGCAAAAGCACTCACACAACCTTGAAAAGGAAGTTCTAATAGGTCATTTATAAACATGAGAAACAAGGTTGCAGATAGGACAGAACCCTGTGGCACGCCAGCTGCTATTATAATAGGGTCACTAAGTGAACTATTTATTTTCACTTGCTGTTTCCTTCCCACAAGAAAGCTCTTAAACCATTCAAGTGCCTGACCTCTAATTCCATAGTTTTCTAGCTTGCACAACAGGGTGCAACAGTGGTCAACAAGATCAAACGCTTTTTTAAAATCAATAAAAAGACCAGTTGACTTTAATTTTTTGTTGAAATTATTATAAATTCGTTCTGTTACTGTTAATAAAGCGTCTTCTGTAGATTTTCCTTTAGTAAAACCATATTGGTTAGCATTAAAGAAATTTAAATTGTTTAAGTACTTTAAAAGTCTAGTTAACATTAGCTTCTCAAACAATTTAGAAAAAACTGATAATAAAGTAATTGGCCTCAGATTGTCCAATTTATAAGAATTTGCTTTTTTTAAAATTGGTACAATGATACCCCTTTTCAAGATTTCAGGGAAAATTCCATCATAAAAGCTCTTATTAATTATGAAAACTAATACCGGTGCAATTTCATTAATTATATGTTTCAGAAGGATGACATTTATTCGATCAAAACCAGTAGACTTTTTATTTTTTAAAGATTTTACAACTAATTTTATTTCGTCAACAGACGTAGGTGACAAAAACAGTGAATTAGGAAAAGAACGTAAAGGAGGAAGCAATTGGCCAATAAGCAGCAATGCCTGATACAAGTCCATAACAATGCCAACTGGTTTTTCTCCTTTATCTATTTCGGCAATTATTTTTTGAATAGATAATATTTTCAATTACAGTGGACTTTCCTGGCCTGAAACCATGTAGCATTTCATATAGCAAGTAATTGTTCTAAGAAAGTTAACAATTGATGACACCACTTTCTTATGTAGAAAAAATAGGTAACAGCGAATCTGGTCTGTAGCTTTCAACTTTGTTTGGGTTTCCTTTCTTATTTACAGGAACAATTTTAGCTATCTTCAGCTTATCTGGACACAAAATCCTGATATTAGTGATGAGTTTATTAAGTGTGTGTTAAGAACACAAGTCACACAATAAAGCTGAAAAAAAAACATGTCTTGGAGGTTCGATCTATTAATATTAAAACTAGTTGTTCTAATTCCAACATTATAAAGTTTTTCATTTGCAAGAAATGGACGAATATTGGCCAGCTATAATGAAGAAGGAAGCCGGCTTAACTAAATTCCTAGGTCCAAGGTCTGAGATGGATCAATCATATTGACACTCTGTCTCCAAGAGTCATTTCAGGCAATTATCAAGTCTTTAAAAACTTGCTAAATTTTATACATTGGTTTTATTAATAACTATCTAATTACTTACTAATTAGTAAGTGGTAGACTGTGAATTAAAAAAAAATTTTAGTATAGTAGGTAGGTAATGTGTCTAAACAATTTACACATTCTTGTATGATTGTTATGTAGTCTGAAACTTGAAAGCATCTGTTCTTAATATAAATTTGAAAGAATATTTAGAACTAACTCAAGACAAGGCTATCAAGTCATATCAAAATAAAACTCAAAGAGTTATCCAAAAATGCCTTTTGGAGAGGAGGAAGGAGCTTGGAAGTGCTGAAATTACGCAATAAAATGCTTGAATGATCCATAACATATTAAAGATTGGTTGAGACGTCTATGTTTAAAGTTGCTAACAAATTTACTATGGGTTGCTGGATTAGTTGGGGAAAAAATGGAAATTAGCAATAGATACTTGATTTTGATGAGTTCAACATTGTTATGATAAAACAATCAATTGTATATAAGAATTGTTGTTTTTAATATGTATCTTAAGATGTTTATAATGTAATTGTAAATAATAGTCCATTGAAAAGAATAATATTTATACTTGGAGAAATTTTAAATTCCAAGATAAAATGTGAAGTATATGATATTCCTGTTCAAAATAAAAATCCTACAGGTATATATATAAGTATGTGACAGATTGGAATTATATTTTTAAAATTGACAAATTATGAGTGAAAATAAGATTTAACATAATTTTGGAGGAATTTTGATGTATCAATAGAACAATAAAACTACTTGTAATATTTGTATGGTATAGAACAAAATACTTGAATAGGAATTATAATTAATATATAATCCTGTTCAGCTATTTTTATGATACTATTCACTAAACATTTCATTCTGGTAAAGTACATATCTAATTTGAAAAAATTGAATCAACAATTTAGCTACGGTACTTTGTAATTGCCTTAACTTGTGTATGGGTGGGCTGGGTCAATACCACTGTATATGTATGAGTGGGCTGGGGTCAATACCACTGTATGTGTATGAGTGGGCTGGGGTCAATACCACTGAATATGTATTGGTGGGTAGGGGTCAATACCACTGTATGTGTAAGAGTGGGCTGGGGTTAATGCCACTGTATGTGTATGAGTGGGCTGGGGTCAATACAACTGTATGTGTAAGAGTGGGCTGGGGTTAATGCCACTGTATGTGTATGAGTGGGCTGGGGTCAATACAACAGAATATGTATTGGTGGGTAGGGGTCAATACAACTGTATGTGTATGAGTGAGCTGGGGTCAATACCACTGAATATGTATTGGTGGGTAGGGGTCAATACCACTGTATATGTATGAGTGGGCTGGGGTCAATACCACTGTATGTGTATGAGTGGGCTGGGGTCAATACCACTGTATGTGTATGAGTGGGCTGGGGTCAATACCACTGAATATGTATTGGTGGGTAGGGGTCAATACCACTGTATGTGTAAGAGTGGGCTGGGGTTAATGCCACTGTATATGTATTGGTGGGTAGGGGTCAATACCACTGTATGTGTATGAGTGAGCTGGGGTCAATACCACTGAATATGTATTGGTGGGCTGGGTCAATACCACTGTATATGTATGAGTGGGCTGGGGTCAATACCACTGAATATGTATTGGTGGGTAGGGGTCAATACCACTGTATGTGTATGAGTGAGCTGGGGTCAATACCACTGAATATGTATTGGTGGGCTGGGTCAATACCACTGTATGTGTATGAGTGGGCTGGGGTCAATACCACTGAATATGTATTGGTGGGTAGGGGTCAATACCACTGTATGTGTATGAGTGAGCTGGGGTCAATGTCACTGAATATGTATTGGTGGGTATGGGTCAATACCACTGTATGTGTAAGAGTGGGCTGGGGTCAATACCCCTGTAAGTGTATGAGTGGGCTGGGGTCAATACCACTGAATATGTATTGGTGGGTAGGGGTCAATACCACTGTATGTGTATGAATGAGCTGGGGTTAATGCCACTGTATGTGTATGAGTGGGCTGGGGTCAATACAACAGAATATGTATTGGTGGGTAGGGGTCAATACAACTGTATGTGTATGAGTGAGCTGGGGTCAATACCACTGTATGTGTATGAGTGGGCTGGGGTCAATACCACTGTATGTGTAAGAGTGGGCTGGGGTCAATACCACTGTATGTGTATGAGTGGGCTGGGGTCAATACCACTGTATGTGTATGAGTGGGCTGGGGTCAATACCACTGTATGTGTATGAGTGGGCTGGGGTCAATACCACTGTAATTGTATGGTTGGGAAGGACCTATGTAACTGTTGCCTTCTCTGACCAAATATTTGTAGCGTTGATAGCTTAGTTCTCTATATATCATTATTTAAAAAGGTCCAATATTAATAATTTGTTCTTCATATTAATTGTAGACTATTATTAATATGACCACCAGAGTCTATTAAAGAGTACAATAAATAATCTCTCCTATCACCCACACAAAGAATGAGATTGGCAATTCCACCCACCCCTACACAAACAAATGATGTTGACAAGCCTCCATGTCGCTCTGTGTAACCGGAGGATCCTGTGTAACATGGCACTGTTCTCCAGTTACAGAAGGCTCATACTAAATGGAGAAAAGATCACAAATACTTCTGTAGTTACAACTTTTTCATACAAAGTGAAAATACCATAAATAATAGGATTTATTAAGTTTTACTATTATTTTATACATCTATAAACAACTCTCGACTCTTATTATATTTATTATAATGCCTAATCTTGGTCAACTAAATAACTGCTTCAAACTACAGACCCTACAGATACTGTATTCACCGATGAGAATGACAGGAGTGAATGAAGGCAATTGACAAGGAAGGAATGTGTATGCTATTCCTTCCTTGTCATTGAGCTAGGCTTTGTATTAAATCTTGAGTTTAAAAAAAAATCCTTGTTCAAAATATTCAGTCTCAGAAAAAGTCCAGTACATTGGTTTGCAATGCTGCTTTTCTGCATTCCCTTATCCCACTCTCACGAGCTCTCTGTGGTACTCTCTATGGCACACACACACACACACACACACACACACACACACACACACACACACACACACACACACATATATATATATATATATATATATATATATATATATTAGCTTTTTTATATTAATTTACTAGTTGTATTGAGAAGAATTTGAATTTATCAAGTGCATTGTTTTACCCTTATTCAATCTATTTATCCTCCTTATTCTATGAAAAATATCTAATGTACTGCAAAGAATTTGTACCTTAATGTTATTTTTGTAAGAGTTCTCATGTGATTCACTTATCAAATCTTGAAAATGTTTTCCCTCTATTTGCAATCTCCTAATCTTGATATTTGCAAGAAGTAATGTTTGTATCATTAATAGGTAGCATAAATTCTTATCTTTATCTTTCTTTGTTTCAGATCAAGCAATATGAAAAGTTAGAATGTCCTGATGAGAGACGAAAACTGGCTCGTGAAATCTACGATAATTTTATTATGAAAGAACTGCTAGCACATGCACATGTAAGTTTTTGAATACTAATGATGCCAGTATTGTTATAGCTGGTCCCTAGCTTTAAATTGTTCCATAATGCCTTCTATCAAACGATAGCCTCTTAATTTTTTTATTGTATCTACCACATTCCCAATGATTTTTAAATAAAACCTAGTAAAAGGAACTACATTAATGATATTATAGATTGATAGTGGACATCTCTGCTCAGTAGCTTTGTTCATCGTAGTGACGCTCCCAAACTCCTATTGTATTTCCTAGTTAGAGGTCCAACAGTCAGCGAAATTGTAAGCTGCTGTATTGTGTCAGTGTCCGGACAATTCGATACATAAATATTTTGTTACAGAGGACATTTGTTACAATTTATGGGTAAAACCTGTATTTGTCACATTCTATAAACGACCTGACTCCGTCAATGACCAACTACTTCCTAAGTTAGGAATTTCAATATATTAGGACGATTGATTAATTATGATCATTTCTCATGTAGCCCTAGTTCTTGCATCATAATAACTGATATAATAATAAAAAATTCAAAATTAGCCTATAGGTGTATTAACCTGTAAATATGTTAGAACAATCTTATTTGTATCAAAAACATTACAAATGTATAAGTAAATAAATAAAAAACAATATATAAAAATAAGTAAGATTATAAACCTAAATAATTCTGAAATTTTCAATTTGTTCTTTGAAAGTTCTTTCTTGCTGACTTGTGATTGATGTTGAGGTTTTTTAATTTTGTTAGTAGTAATTTGAATAATTTTTAGCATAATATTATTTTGTTTATTGACCATACCTATTATTAATGGGTTCAATGCTAATTGTAGATTTTATAATGTCTATAGTTTGAGTTATGTAATTTTGATATACAGAGTGATCAACTCAAGGTGGCCACAATTGGGATCTAAAAAAGTACTAATTTTACAGACAACTTGAAATGTGGAACTTAACCTCATTTTTTATGCTCATTGCAATTACGTTGTTCAAATTTTTTAATTCGGTCACCATTTTCCAATATGGCGGTCAACTTTAAAATTTCCTATGGGAACTCCCTATTTTTTATGGTGGATTTAGATTTAAAGCTTCAACTCAGAGTGCATTATTTTTATTTAATTGAGTGTTAAAGAGCTGTTGCGGTTTCACAAATACTTTATTTTATAAAATAAAGTATTAAAAAAACCTTGTTAATGCAACAACTGTGTATTGTTTTAGTTGCAAATACAGGTTAATAAGCAATAAATAAATACAGTTTAGAACAATATCACATAATTGTGTTGCTAGGCAATAATCAGCTGTTTCATTGTTGCACAATGTTCACTTTATTTTTACCTCATCTAACCTATTAATTGCTCTGTTACCAGAATCACTACTGTTAACTGTCATCTGTTATAAGTTAACATGTTGACTGCCATGAGGGCCACCGGTGGCCCACACAACAATTTTAGCTCACGCCATGAGGGCCACCGGTGGCCCTCACTAGATTTCAGCCTGGCGCCACAGCTGTTTCAACGGTAAAGTTCAATATTCATTGTTCCGAGTTCTGTGTTCCATGCAACTGGATGACCCCCCCCCGAGTACAGAAATAGCCGACATCCGGTCTTTTGCCGCCATTTTGTGAAGTTATTGATGAGGTACACCGGTGGCCCTCATGGCGTGGGGGCAAAACTTTACATATGCCATATGATATTATATTTCAGCTGTTTTGTTGTGATTTTTATATTTTCTTCCAGCGCACTGATCAGCTTTTGAGGTTAGGTGTTTAGTAAGTGACATTGATTCTTTTTGTGACAGAAACTAGTCTGTCTAAATGTCGTAAAAACTAGTTCAAATATATAAAAACGTATTTATGGTTGCTTTATTTAAAAACCAGAGAACTGTTTTCTATCACATTTTATGAGCTTTCAGAATATATCACTAAAATTTATGTAATACTAAAAATGGCGCTACAATTTGTGTTTAATTTATAAAAGACGCGGGGGCCACCGGTGGCCCACATGTGGCACAGCTGCACGTATGACGTGGGCTACCGATGGCCCTCATGGCGACAGGCGGACATACAGTTTTACTACGGCGGCCTCAGAATGACACAATAAATTATCTACGCTGGCAGTCAACATGTTTTTTGCCATTTAATAATAATTTAATAATAAATAAATTAGTTTTGTTTCATTGCAATTCTGGTACTGTACTACCATTTATTTTCTGATGTGATCATTTTTAAATGAGCAAATATTTAGTATACATAATATAATAGTGTAAATATTACACCATTAAACCTAGACTATAATATAATGTTATATTCAACAAGTTCTAATATTTCTTAGGTGACATTTTTAACTGTTTGAATTGTTGAAAAATTATCTTAACTTAGTTGATTCTGAAGAGGGACAATTTCATATGAAATGAGGCAAATTTCTGGGAATTATTTCAAATAAGTTAGTTGATTCCCTTGATTTAAGTTAATTGATCCATTAAAAAAAAAAAAAAGAAATGTATAATTTCATTCTAAATCATTTACAATAAATTTTCTGAACTATTCTTAAAATGTGGGATGTCTTTTTTTGTTTTGTAAAATGAATATGCACATAATATGATATATATATATATATATATATATATATATATATATATATACACATATACACATAATATATCAATTGGTTAATATATCAGTCAATATGTTTGACTTTAAATATGTTCTTTGAAAGTTACATTTTAGCGCTGAATTGTTCATGATTGTAGATTTGTTGGCAATGTCCAATACTTATGTTGCTGGAAAGCAAACACAATGTTTTGGTAGATATAAAAACTTGTGTTGTCCTTAGATGCTACTTACTACCTTAACTTCCATTTCAATCAAGGGTGAAAATCAGTATGAAAAGTTCTTAAATAGATACATACTTATATACTAAGGTTGGCTATATCTGAAGTCAAACGATTACAAATACAAAAAAATCAAAACAACAAAATATGAAAATGCTACTAACCAACAACCCACAAAAAATGTATAGAAAAAAATCAAAAAATTCAACCAATCCCAGAAAGTAGTTTCTGCCAAGTTTACAAGGTATAGGGACAAGGATACTAGTTACTTGAAAAGGGAGAGTCCCATGCACTTGCTGCTGGAGCTTGAGTGGGTGTGGTTTCCTAGGTGGCCATTTGGATAGTTTGCAACTTAATATCTCTCCGTCGTTTTTACGGCTAGAAATTTGGATGATCCGACAAGGGCGAATCCTGAACTAGGAAGCTAGAAAAGTGGCAAACGGAATCCAACATGCTGATCACATTTCATCCAGTCAAAAAAAAGCCGTCCAGCATGTCTTGATCCTTCAAAGCTGTTGCGATGTATATTACTTGCTAAAAAAACTTTTCAAACGAATGGGCAATTACAATCTCCCATTTTACTATACAACAGTTTTCCATCCAACTCCAGTAGTTCTCACTTAAAATGAGAAATGAATCTAAAATGGAACTTAACCCACGAGCCCCCCCAATATTTGACGAGGCTTTTTACCATACTTCCACTTTAAACTTGGTAATTAGGTGGTAGACTGTAAATTAAAAATACTGTTAGTCTAGTAAGTATCAAAACACTTACACATGTACTTGTACAATTTTTATTTAGTCTTAAACTGTAGATCATCTGATCTCAATATAAATTTGAAAGAATATTTAGAACTAACTTAAGACAATGCTTACACTGTATTTTGTAAATTTCCTACTAACAGTTTGTTATCAGCAATAAGTTTGTTATGATTTTTGTTGTGTCTTTATTGTATGAGATTGTCTTGGTGCTATTTTATAATTGCAGAAAAAGTAAAAATATTATTCAGCAGAGTGAATATTTTGATTTTATTTATAGTGATATTTAACTCAATGCTATGTATACTGACATTATTTATATTTTTGTGCAGGACTATCCAAAAGATGCCGTTGCCCATGTACAAAAGTATTTAATGAAAAATGAAGTTCCAGTTAATTTATTTGAGGTAAGGAACAAGAATTCTCATTTTTTTAAATCGGCTTTTATATTATTTGTTGTTCATTGCTTCAAAATTACAAACCACAAAACCCTAAATATTATCATCATATCAGTTTTATTTGTTGAGAGATGAACCATTTAAGAAACACCTACATAACCCACTTCCCATGGCTCACATAACTTGCTCCTCAACTTAAAAGAACTTTGAAGTGATTGAAAAATAAACAGAATGTAGTTGAATCCATATTTTCTGGTTACAACCGCGCCATCTGCACTATTTACAAGATAACAAGAGGTTTTGCCCAATTTTCTGTGATGTGGCATCCTCAGTGATATCGCTGAGACTGAGATCGCTGAATGACCTTCCAGATATATCTCAGGTGGTGGGGAGGGAACTGGCTTGGCAGGTACGCTGGAGAGGGGCGGAGGCATGACCCATGTGACCTGTCATTGGCGTAAAAAATCAAATTCGCCTATCTCTGTGTCAGGGATACCACTGTGGATTATACGGCAACAATTACTGTAGTTTCATTCTATCTACAGTATTAAAAGGCATTTCAATCTTGGAGGATAATTTATTTATTAGTGAGCACAATTTCCACAAAACTCAACAAAATGTTAAAGGGGTTTTTCAGAATATCTGTGTATTACTATAAATAAAATAGTTATTAATTAGATAATTATAAAATTAAATTAATTTCAGAAAGTAAAATTTAATCAGTTTTCCTCATTGTTGTTAAACATTAAAATAAATTTGGAATCGTCTTAGAATTATATGAAATGTTTAATATATTTGGAATACATTATGTAAATGTAGATATACCTGGATATAACAGTTGAGGACAGCTATGTTGAGTATAATTTTGTATATTCTAAAATAATGTTGTATATAATTTTTGTAGGTATTTGTAGAAAATATATGATGAAATATTTATCAATAGAATAGTAATTCTATCGCCATTATTTACACACATTTTTCACATTTGTCAAAAGCAATTAACTGATAACTCAAATGTGATTGTTCCCATTCACCTCAGACTTTCCTTTTGACTGCTTCCTAAGGTCGGTTGAGCTATCACTCATATCTCACTTTACTACCAGATATGGGTGTGACTTTATTGTCTCTGTAATTAATGTTTGCTTTATCTACATCTTGGGCCGCCTTAACAGCCCTATTTATTTTTTTAACAAGAGTTAGTACCGTTTTAACGACAGTTAATTTTTACTTATTTTTTGGCAGTTCATATACATGTTTTGTAGTGTTCATACAATAGAATCTGTAAAAAAACTGGGGTTTATAGAATGTTTTAGAAAAATAATAGCTGCATAAAAATATAATTTATTTTTACAATCAATAAAAAACTGATCATAGTAAAATAAAATTTCTAGTAGCCATTTTAAAAAGGCAGTAATATTTTTAATGAAAAACGTTATTTCATTATATACATTTAAGCCCTAATGAGGAGAGAAATTTATATCAATAGATTAATATTATGGTAGCTTATATATTTCATTGATTACCAAATCGTCCCTAATTAATTTTTAAAATATTTTAAATATAAGAAGATTCTTAATCACTTGATGAATTCAGGTATTTTATCAGTATTAAAAAAAAAAAAATAAATAAAATAGTAGAAAAGATTGTTTGCTGTTACTGTAACTTAACATTATTTCTTATTTTTTGAGATAGGTTTTAGATACTTTTAACATACCAAATATGTCCAGGGCCAAAACAGACAAAATACCAAATTGTTTACTATGTCATTTGTGGAGTTGAGTCATTAATAACAGATGAGGCATCAGAAACCATTACCACAGTATTGTATTGTGAGCAACTCTTTATTGTAGCTAAATCCATCAACAAGTGTTATACAGGTATTTCCATTTGTCAGCTTTTATCTAAGTATTGGTAATTGTTTTTATTTTACATGTTTAGTCATTTATCGATCATTCTATAACTACCCACTGTCGTATAAAACTACAAAATACATTGAAATTATAAGTTTTAAAGTTGCAAATTCTAAATCTTATAATTACACCTTATTGCAAGACATTACGTTTGTTTCTAGTTTTTCATCAGTATTGCATTAGCATTTTAATACAGTACATTGCTAATCAATTTTATTACTAACAGCAAAACATTTAAATTTACTTAATTTATTAAGGAATGTTGGTGTTTAGAACGACCAGTCCCCTTCACTTAAGATTAGTTAAGCTGGTCTAAGTTGGAATTCCTTTTTAACATTTAACCTAAAAACTTGGTTGATGGTCTGCGGCTACATTTAAGAGCCAAGTAATTATTGACCTGTGGCCTGGGCAGGAGACAGATGTACCTTAAATGTACATTTTTGTGGGATATACATTTACTGTGGAACTATAATTATGTTATTATTTCACTTTTTCAATGTAAAAATGACAGTTGTGTTAAATACAACTGAAAAAGTAGTGATTCATTTACTATATTTGTCAAAATAGCATAACATTTATTTTTGTTTCCTACAAATTGATAAATTGCAAGTGATAAATATTTAACAAAATGTTTTGTTTTAGCCTAAAATAAATGAGCATTTGTGTTGTATAAATGTTATTAGATAATTATAGTTTCAAATGTTCCTAACCAACGAGACCTGTTAAATTAAGGTCATGTCTACAATCTTAGCAGTACCTTCATTGTAGGGGGTAGGTGATAGAGAGGGCTTAGAGCCTAGCCCTATTTTGGCCTGTTGGATAAATAAAGAATTCATTTAAATTTTTCTTTTTTCCTTTCCTTTTTTTTATTATTTTATAATTTCAATCTTCATTAAGTAAATAGAATCTCTGTAGTTAGACTTGAAGTCTGTTTTCGTATGCAGGGCACAAGCAAAAACGTCCACATATGAGTGTGTGTGTGTGTGTGTGTGTGTGTGTGTGTGTGTGTGTGTGTGTGTGTGTGTGTGTGTGTGTGTGTGTGTGTGTGCGTGCGTGCGTGCGTGCGTACGTGCGTGTGTGCGTGCGTGCGCGTGTGTGTGCGTGCGTGTGTGTGTGTGTGTGTGTGTGTGTGTGTGTGTGTGTGTGTGTGTGCGTGTGTGTGTGTGCGCGTGTGCGTGTAGATATAATATTATTATTTTACCTCATTATTTAGGCTCTGGCTGAAAATCTTTAAAATCTATCTGCAAAATTTGACAGACAATGTTTTGACAATTTCTTTAACATGTATTAACAAATATTTTTATTTGAAATGTTATAATACATTCTCATTAGTAATAGAAATTTCTATTATATTGATATCTGCTGGCTTGTGATCAAGCATTAGAACTTCAGTAGCAATCGGTTATTAATTAAATTGATAAAAATGTAAACACTAACTAGTTGGATGGGCTGAGAATAGACCTACAACAGACTACTTTGTATTGGTGATAACAAAGACCTTGTCTCACCTTTGTAGATTTGAAACTAGAATAATATAATATTCACCGCTGGATGTTCAATTGTAATGGGTCTAGTCATCCTCATGAATCATTTGTGATAAGTAATAATCAGTAGTGTATACATTTCAGTATTTAAAATGTTTGGGACTTGTGTCTTTTTATTGAACTTTTTAGTTTTAACTCTTGTTTTTATACTGTTTTACCTTTATTGATGATGAGTTAATTTATTGGCCTTGTTATCAATAATTCAGCAAAACGAATGCCGTTTTCGAATTCAGCGTAAAAGTCTACATAACAATGTGCATTAAAAGTAACATTTTAGAAAAAACTGTTTAACCAATCCACTCACCTCTACATGTACAGTGGTACTAACCCACCCACCCCTACACGTAGTGGTATTGGTACTACCCCAGTAGTGGTACTAACCCACCCACCCACCCATACATGTACAGTGGTGGTGACCCGCCTGCCCACCCATACACATACAGTGGTGATGACCCAACCACCCACCCATACATGTACAGTGGTGGTGACTTCCCACCCACCCATACACATACAGATTTTTGCTATGTCTACAAAACCTACAGAATTTTTAAATTTACATTGTTAATTGTATTCTCTTGGACTAACTTTTTATGTATATATTTCCAAGAACCATCAGAGGAAATAAATTGGCAAGATTTTTTTGATAGTATCATTATGATCAAAAATGTCGTATAAATAATCAAACTCCTTTAATTTTTAAATTGTATTAATTATAATCAGATGAATAATTATTGTTTTTTATAATACACACCTTGTCTAATAACAGTTTTATATTGAGTATGTCAAAGTATTTTTCTATTTTTTTGTCTGCAAGCGATCCTTGAACATTTTGTCCAACACATGTTGTGTTGTAACCTTAATTAGTGATGAATGTCAAATCACTAAATTAGTGCAGGATGTATGTACGCAATGAGGGCACATGTATGCAAACATTCAAAGTTGCTCTGTTTGGCAGGCCGTGTTTTTTTTTCTTTCTTTCTTAAATGGCGTACAAAAGTTATTTACTAAATTTACCGGGGTATTTTTTTTTTTTCATTATTTATTCATAGATCTTATTTAGATCTGAAATAATGCCACTTACAGTATTTTTGCAACTATCAAATTTCCCTGTTGATACATATGTTTGTGAATTTTCCACTTTCCGACCAGGAGGCAAAAAGCTCACTTTAGTTGGTTTTTATTATTTTTTCTCTCTCTAGTATTAACAATAAAAGCCTATAACTGTTACAAGTCTAAATTTTATTAATGTCAACTCATCTCTCCAGAAATAATTATTTAGTGTTTATGTACATATCAGTTTAAAAATTATAATATCCTTATATGATTATTTATTTATACTGAATTTTTTAATTTTATTGGGCAAGAAAAAAATAATATAGCCACTATCAGATATATGTTTAAAAACTATTTTCTACTGCTTTTCATTCAATAACTATTTTGATGTGCGTTTTGACTCTAATAGCTTCTTGGATTGGCATTAGAAATTAGTGTCATGTACACAGAGTTTTGTGTTTTTATAAATAAATCAGTAATGTTTATTTTCATCAGCTTTAATTGTTTAAGTTTCAGTATTCTATAAATAATAATGTTATATTATAATCAATTATTACATGTTTTTTTATAATAATTTAATTAATTTGTTGGTACTGGGTGGCACAGTGCAGTAACTCAGCTACTGGGGACAAAGTGTCGAGGAGATTGTAGGTGATAAGTTATATATTCGGTCCTCCTAATACCGACACTGTGTCTGCTCAATGGTTGCCATCGACATGGACACTACGAGAGAAGTCTGGGGTTCATGTGGATGGTAGTCAAGGTTCAGATGTTGTTTAGGGAAGAGAACTGAATGTCAGACTTGTTAGTTAGCTGAAAATCAGACCAACTCTATGTGGTTCGGATTCCACGTAAGCCCTTAGTTGCCTTGGCTATTAATAAATAGCTCTTATTAATCTATGTACTATTAACAGTCAACCTTAGTTAGAATGGCTACACTTGTTCATCAACACTCATTCACCCCTCATATTCGCCTATATTTTGATGATCGGTGTCTTACTAATGAACAATAATAAGTAAGTATTGTTTTATCTCCTTTGTGAAACAAACAAGTTATAAATATTTTTTTCTTAAACCATAAATATGCAATCTGCTGATTTGACTCAACCTCTTCCCTTGTCTTTGATCATGCTAATAAAGGGGGCCAAGGCATTTAAGACATATTTTAAATAAAAGTTAGTAGAGTTGAAAGAACTGTTTACATAAACATTTGTATGTGTATCAATAGTGTCTTGTAATTTTGTACAATCCATTGAAAACAACAGTTATTGATTCTCATGCATTTTAATGAATTTAACTGCTTACATTTGAAGTCCAGTAAAATATATTTATAAAACAGTTTTTTTAAGCAACAGTAGAAAGACAATAGTCAAGAGTATCAGAAGTAGGTCCTCATGAAGAGATGAGGGCAGTTACCGGTGACCACTTGACCAGAAAGGAAGCCTTTATTAAGTCAAATTAGCAACAACAGAAAACACAACCTTTGTTGTAGCCATAACTAGGCTTGTGTGTAATTTATATTGAAAACCCACCTTTTTCAGGTGTGATCACACTTGAAAGTTCTCATACGATTGATGTTATAATATCTGTAAGTACTTGAAAGAGTAAAACTAAAATCTAAACAAAAAAAAATAAAATGAAATTTAAATATCTCATGATAGTAAGAATTATATTGAGAGTGAATTGGTAAATATTTCTTTCTTGTTTAGTATATTTCATTAGAGAAGACATTATTCTATTTTTACAATCATTACTTTTGTTGCAGCCTTATATCCAAGAAATATTTAATCATTTACGAGGGACACCCTTTAAAAAATTCCTAGAAAGGTAAGTAAAAAAATAATAAACTGAAAGAAGTCATAACATTAGTTTGTTTCTTAGTACAATAGAACCTCAATTATCAGAAACAATTGGGACTGAACCCATTCCGATAATCAGATATTACATTATATTAGTAACTGTGAACATTAAATGTCTACCCAGATTGTGTAAGTATTAATGTAATTTTATTTTAAAACTACGTAGAGCATTACAGCACTGTATATTTTGAAAAATCATTTTAGAAAGTATTTTTTCAATGGTTACAATCACTCTTTTTGTTTGGCTGACATCCTAAATCAATAGACCTACACTACTGTATGTATAGTACAATAAAAACGGCATGCTGATAAAAAATACACTTTAATATAGTAAATAATAAGAATAACTACATACTAGATAATCACACTAAGTGTGAATACATGACGAACGCAACAAAACTTAAGAGTGTTGGTACTAGCTCTCGTGAATGAAAAATGCTCACAACTAAGCCTCACAGGTTTCCTTAATAAGGTAGAGGGTTAAGCCTTAAGGCCTAAAACCAACTCACTCACATGCCGCCACACACTTCACTGCCAACGCATATAAAAACAAAAACATTCTTGACATATTCTCGCCTTGCTATGATTTATTTATCGTAATTAATTTTAACACTGCTGTACTTACTGTACAAATTCATTTTTGTAATTCTTTTAGAACACAATAATTGACAATTATAATGTCAATTTTTTATGAATAATGTAGACTATTTATATTTTCACTAGATCATGTTCTGATAACCCGGATTTTTGATAATCAGGTTTCTGAAAATCGGGGTTTCACTGTACAGTATCCTTCTGATATTTTTGCTATAAGTTCTTTGCTTGTTTATTTCTAGAATTTAATTTATTGAGTTTTAATTATATGGCAATTAGCTGCTGTAGAAGTTGGTATCAATGTGATGACTGTTTGACAAGGACATTGTGTTCCTGGAAATGGTTTTGTCAGATTGGCTGTAATTTCACATACTGGCATTATTCACTGTTTAAACCTTTAACTCTATGGCACTATTCTTTACTTCGTATGAGGTTATTTATTAGTATCAGAAGAAGAATCTAACGTAAAATTAAAATATTTTTCAGTTGTTATTATGTATTGTCTTAGTTTTAAAAAGATTACTTATATCTATCTAATTTTTTTCAGTGAAAAGTACACGAGGTTCTGCCAATGGAAAAACTTAGAATTAAATATACAGGTATGTTGTGTCTATTTTACTTTTATCCTTATTTATTACTGTCACCCCTTATCCTAGATCACAATGTAAATCATGTACATACATTGATCTAGGGTTAATTCTAGATCATAATGTAAATCATGTACATACATTGATCTAGCGTTAACCTTGGATTCTCTGTTCAAAGCTACTGTCTGTTTGAACATTAACTTCATTAAGTCAAAGTACCTAAATGTCATGTAGTAATTTTGAAGATAATTGCATAGTGTAGTGTAATTAATACGTAATAGTTTTAAGTTTTATTTATTATTATTGATGATTTATGTTTGATTTTAACTAGATAATTTATTCATTTTTTTAAAGATTTAAGTTTATTTAACAGATGAAATAGAACTCCAGAGTATAATGTATAGTGGAGAAGGGAAGGTGTATAGCCCCGCTTCTTGAAATGTACAACAATGCGGTTGCATAATATAACATAGAGGAATTAATTGTCTCTACTTAACCACAATGCCTTCCTCAGCATACTGGTCTCCCTCTAACAGCGTACCCCAGCATAATGTACAAGTACTAAGTTTTCTTTCTTGATACTCATATTATTGTTTCATGAAAGTTTAAAGTAACATTTGATAGTTGAATCATTTAACCATTAAGTAAATGTTTCAGTTATAAGTTTTGAACAGTGAAGATGTGTTTAATATGTTCACAATGATGTAGATTCCATTAAAAAAGTATTCATATTCTTTCTTTAGATGATAGCGCTAGATCTATTCTATGTTTGTGCCTGATTTTACATGTTTTTTTTACATGGAATGACAAAATTCTGGGAGCATTCAATGGAGGCAATTTCGTTCATATTTGACAACAATTTATTGACTAGCTAATGCTTCTGAATTTGTAAATGAGCATACATACTGGCAGACTACAGAATAATGCCTTTGATAAAACATATATCTTCCCATTGAGAACTTGAAATTATAGGTATTAGATAACTAAAAATTTCAATTTATAGTTCAAGAAATCTATATTGTTGTATTAACCTTTCTATCAAGAACTCTAAATATTATCTCTGAACACGTTATGTGACAATACAATTAGTCATTTCATTTATGTTTGCTATATGTAGCTACGACATTTGCATAAAACTAAAGTTAATTATAAAAAGTAGAAATAATACTGGTTTAGATTACTTTTTCTGTCTTAAAAGTTCTTTAATAACACTACTGCTATGTACATTTCAAAACATATAAAGTTTCATCATCAGGCTTCCAAAAACGTCACTGTTTAAAACATGAGTACAACACATTTGCCGGCTGGCAATAGACACCAAACAAAATGAAAAAAAAAATCTAAAAAGTACCTTATAAAAAGAAAACACCATGTAAACAAACCAGGCCATGAGCTTGAATAGACAAGTTTTTTACTGTCAAACTGAGTTGCTCTATTATCTATTCCTTCATATGATCAAAGAATATTTTTTATTGCATGGAAAAGAAAAATAGTGAAAGTGAATATGTTGACTCTGTCTTAACCAGCTACGTTGAGACCGGGGCATGACTAAATATTGATTTGAACAGTTAAACCGCATAATATAGTGTAAATTGTTTATATTACAGGTTAATAATGCTGAATTTATTTGTTTATCAATCATAACCTACAAATTACATAACATTACAGTTTTCCAAGTTACAGGTGAAAAATTAAAAGTGAAATTAGATATTTCATAATAAATATTTAAGAATATCTGTATTCACCATACTTGTGACTATTGTGTTTTGTCATAGTTAGACATAAGTGTTACTCAGTAATAATCTTTAAAATTGTATCACATCAAAATGAAATACGTTATTATTTTTCTGTTGACTATGACATCCTTGCAGGTATTTCTGTTGATTTTAAAATGTTTTAAATTCAAATAAAACACAATTTTTGTCAGATTAATGGTCCATAAGGTATATTCAATTTGTTTATTACTAAATAACTATAATTTGAATTGTATATTTTGTTACGAAAAGTTTTGACTGCCAAATTACTATCACATACGGTAGATGTCGGCACTGATGGCGCAGTGCTGTAACCCAGCTACATGGGGACAAAGTGTTTGGGAAATTGTAGGCGATAGGTTGGATGCACGGTCCTCTTAATACCGACATGGCGTCCGCTTGATAATTGCTATCAGCGTGGACACTACTAAAGAAGTCTGGGGTGTCCATGTTGGGTGGTAATCATTGTGCGGGGGAGATAACTGAGTATCAGACTTGTCAATTAGCTGAAAATCAGACCAGCACTACGTGGTTCGGATTCCACGTAAAGCTGTAGGTCCCTTAGTTGCCCTGGCTGTTGGGCTATTAATAAATTGCCCTTTCTGAGGAGCAGTTGAACTCAGTTAGTAACCAGACTACACTGGTTACTCATCCACACTCATCCTATACTCATATAACCATTCATATTCGCCTTAAAATACCAACAATGTTGTGTCGGCTTCTCATATGTAAGAATAAGTAAGAATTAAGTTGGGAAAAGGGAAGGACTGTCATCTCCACACATTGGCACCATCTTTAGGAACAAACATACTATAAATCATAGTAATTGTTTAAACTATGTATGTAATATGAATTAACATTACCACTTAAACACTAGGTTGATTATTTGCCCACCAATTGCCATTTTTTCTGTTCATATTAATGATCAAAACTACGTTTAAATTTATATTACTTTGTAGTTATATATATATATATATATATATATATATATATTAATAATTTATTATATGTTATAGTTAAGATGGACGCTGCTGATAAGTATGTTTTGTTACTTAGCAAGCCACAATTATATAAGATTTTCTTAATAATGTTATTCTTCTCTATTTTACTTAAGTGAATATTTCAAAATTATAGTATTAATATCAATTTTCATGTTGCAAAATGTAATTATACTGTATGTTTATGTAAGCTAAGTTGTTTGCATTATTGTTTTGTTTTATGAATGTTGATAAACAACTTCAGACCAATAGCTACTGAGCCCTAGATCCGCAATCTTGTGCTCCTTTTGCATTTTAGAGCATAACATTCCTGAAGTAAACTGTCATAGTTGAGACCTAGAGATCCATGCGTAGTAAGTTGATTAACCTTCAAACTGGTACTTGGCTGATATTCTGCCGGTGAGCACCTGTCAGGTTAATCACTTACATCTATTAGTGATAGCGACATCATTCAAACGTCATTGAAATAGGGAGGAGTTTGTGTTTCATACATATGTTTGTTTTGTTTCTGAGATGAAAGAAAGGGTGGAAAATAACAATAAGAAAATCGAGTTTGCAAAGTCATTACATGGCTGAATTATACTTATGTTGCACTGTCGGATATTATCACTTATTATCGCACACTCATTAACGATATTGGCATGATTCGAATATCTTTGGAAACAAGAAGAGTTACTATTTTTACAGCAATCAACACTGAAGTAAACATTTCAAAAACACATCTATTTTATAGGGAATGTCTTTCTGTAAATTTTAGTATACTAGTTATAAGTCTTTATAGGCTATCTAATATTTTAGGAAATTTTTGAAAATACTGTTTCAATGGTAACAATAGTTGCATAAATTTTACTACAAAGGTTTATATTACTATACAAGCCCCAAGTAACATATAGGACTTTTATATTTTTTCCTAAAACTAGATAATATTTGGTATATTTTAGCTACCTTCAAATTTTGAATTTAGCTGTATTATATATTTTCGCAAGTAACTTATCCTTTTTTTTCTCACAGCAATATTTGTATACTGTAAAAGTATGTAAACTATTTTTGTGTTTACAAAAATCATTTTCCAAGATATCAGGTAACATAAAGAAAAACTTTACCAAAAGTAATACTATAAGATACCCTGGTTCATTGTGAGTAAAATCGCACCAAACACAAGTAGTTTTATAAAATTACTTAGATATATTGTTTTGCTAATTTTTATTAAGTTTAGGAAAATCTAATGGCCAATTCAAGGATTAAAGTAATAAAAAACAGCTAAATAAAAATAAAACCCTGATAATATTTACATTTTACTTTGATTGAAAAATGGATAAAGAAATTGTGCATCAGTATTGAATCTAAATAACTTATTTTTATTTCAGTTAACAATGAACGACTTCAGTGTCCATCGAATAATTGGGCGAGGAGGTTTTGGTGAAGTGTACGGCTGTCGTAAGGCAGACACAGGCAAGATGTACGCAATGAAATGTCTGGACAAGAAGAGGATCAAAATGAAACAAGGAGAGACTCTGGCATTGAATGAACGTATTATGCTCTCCTTAGTCAGCACGGGGGTGAGTTGACATGTAAATAGGTATAAAATATACTACATATTATATATCTATCAACATAATCTAACAGTGTTGATTATATTAGCCGGTGTGATGGCTCAGTAGATAAGGCTTCATGTCAAAAAAAACATCATTTATCAAGTCTCCTCAAGTTAGCTTCAGGGAAAGTTTAGGCTTGGCTAGAGAAATATGCTACAAATTACTAAAGATCTAACAACATAAGTGGGTTTAAATAAAAACATGGGACCACCTCTTTTTACTTATTGTGTATATTTTGTCCATTAAACTTAAGGTACAATAGTACTTACTTACTTACTTACTTAGTTGGCCACTCAAACCGTAAAAGGTTTTTGGCCTTGCCAACAATTTGCCTCCACTTCCTCCTGTCTTGCATCATCTCTTCCACTCCCATTTTCCGCATATCCCTTTGCACCTGATCTTTCCATCTCAGCCTTGGTCGACCCAAAGGTCTTCTTCCTGCTGGTCTTCCTTCCTTACTCTTCTCAATACAGATTCCTCCTCCCTTCTGTTTACATGGCCTGCCCATCTGAGTCGTCTTGATTTTCCTTCTGCTACTATGTCTGCTTCCTTAAACAATTCTCTAAGTTCCTGATTTTTCCTTATTCTCCATTGTTCTTCTTCTTTCACTGGCCCATATATTGCTCTTAATACTTTATTTTCAAAGGTTACTAATCGCCTTTCTGTTTTCTTGCTCATTGTCCATACCTCAGAGCCATATAGGACTACTGGCCTTATAATTGTCTTGTACATTTGTTCTTTGGTTCTTCTTGATAAGGTTTTGCTTTTCAACATTTTTCCTAAGGCCCAATAGCACCTATTTCCGTTCAGTAACCTTGTTTCAATTTCTGTTTCTTCTTTATTTTGTTGATCAATAGTGACACCAAGGTATTTTAATTTTTCACAACTATTGAATTTATAGTTTACAAGAGTAATCAACCAAAACATCAAACCTGTATAGTAGAATATAATTATTAAATTTTGTTGGTGCAGGATTAGATAACATAATAATAGCTCAATTTTTTTTTATTTTGTAAAATTTTAAGGTTTATAGAATACTAATCTTATTAGTATTGAGGTTAAATTATACTCCTTATATTCGTCACTGTCGACATATATTTTTCTTGTTTTCTCCTTGATTGCATGTTAAACTTATTTCTACAACCTCAAACATGTAATTTGTTCAACTTACCACCATTCAGCAGATTTACACTATTTGGTGGACCACCCATCTGCTCCAAATGTAAGAGTTACTATAATGAACACAAATAGAAGTGGCGGTTCAAGGTCAACATTAATTGACTGCTAGTATTGTGCCTTCTGCTTTGTTGTTGTTTACAAATCAAAATAACCTTACTTACCAAACTAAACTATTAAGGCCTGTGGCATAGCAATTTATGATCTCAGCTTTTGGCGTAAGAAACTTTGGCAAAACGAAACTAAATTAGTTTTTCTCGTTGACTACCTTGTGCATATTCCAACCACACAAATATGAATCCATTGTATAAATCGTGTTGAGATATTTTTAAACCTAGCCTACCTCATTTGACCTATAATAAATAAAATAATTTAATACCCATTACAAATAAAGTAATTTAATATTTTCATAAATTTTTAATCTGATACTGTAACAACTTACAAGTTTGATATATATTGATGAATATTTTCTCGCATGCACAAAATCATTTATATCTTTCTAGGCTAAAGCCTATTTGAAATATAAACTTTATTTTGAACAAGTCTTTTTTTATAAATTATGGATATTTTATTACTTATTTATTAAACTATTTATAAATAGTAGTAAGTGTTATATAAATAATTATAAAAATAAATAAACAAAATCGTAAATGTAAGTTTATCAACTTGTTTTGGTCTAACTGTAAACAATGTTTGGTTTCAAAATAAAAACATTTCACAAATATCCGACTCATTGTTGATGGCCTGCAAACAGCGCATGTGCGGCAGAATTTGTCCCCGCCACACACTATCATATTTTCTTAGTACAGTCACTACTAGAAGTATGGATCTGTCAAAACAATAATGATCCCACTTTCTACCGTGTTTACATTGAATCTGTTATTGTGTTGTTTAATCAACTGAGTTGTATTGAAGTATTCTTAATGGTTTAAATTTAAGAGTAATTGTCAGTTTCACCAAACTTAATTAAATTTGTCCTAACCATAGTTAAAATATTTTACCATCATTGATATAATATGTTTTGTACGTGACTGTACCTTGCAAGTTGCAGCCCACTGCTGCTGGAGGGGAACTGTGGTGGGAGAAGTAAACATTCTCTCTCCTCTACATGCTATTTAGTTTGCGTTTATGAATGACATTAATGCCAGCTGGTTTATTTGAAACCTGACCTTGACCCGCCAATTCTATTTGAGTTTATTATAGGTGCCGTCCTCCCTGCCTTTTGTACTTAAGGGTTTGTAGGAAAGCATAAAAGCAACAGTTTTAATACAAAACTACAAGAGTATCTCTTAAAGAAATGGGGAATAGAGTGTTGTTGACTTTATTCAAGAAAATCCACTTTCAGAGAGCCTGTTAAAAACTACACTAAGCTGAGTGAATTTTAATAAAGCATAACATGAGAGGTCATGAGTCTCGTTGAAGTGGGGAGACAAAAAAAGAAGTAAACTCCACCTAAACATTTACTAAATTGAACATATATTTCGTGCAGATCACAATGGCAAATATTGTACTTAATACAGACAGATTCGAGATGCTGCTAGGATGAGAGTTTTATATCTAAGCGCAATGGAGGATGAGAGTTGTAACAGCATCTTAAATTAAAATACCTAAATAAGCGATAGCACCTGCCATCGTTCTAAGAGTTCTTTTTGGAAGGGTAAAATAGTTTAATACGGTACTAGAAGTACTGCCCCAGAAGTCAATACCATAAGTCATATGAGAGTAGTGATATGGGTGAGCTAAAGTGAGAACCATAACTGACTTGCTGGATCATTGTGAGGAGTCAATGCACAAGTTTTGCGCACTACAGCTTTATCCCTGCTTTACTCCACTCTTGTCTGGATCATCAGTGCACTTGTACAAGAGGTTGATGGACCGCTGATGTGGTCTATCAGCAGTATCCTCATTGTAACCCCTCTACCACGGCTCCCAATATTGAAAACCACCTCTTTGAGTAGCTTCCCAGTAAATCTCAAACGAATCTTCGCCAAAAACCAACTGGGTGTTAAATTGGGACAAGTTTGACGGTCGAAACAAGTTTTGGCAACAGACCCTATGACCATCATTGGTGGAATGAACCTTCCTCGTTGGAAAGAACTATTTTGAATCGCTTTCACAGCAATTCATTTAGCAATTCATTTAGGAAGATGCAACTACTGGAAATAAGTGGGGAATGCCAAAGGATCAGTCATATGAATGCGGAGTTGAAGTTCAAACAAAGGATCACATAGTTAATAATTGCCTATTGCGTTATTTTCATGGGAAATCAGCTGGTCTTCATTCAATCAGAGAAGCATGGGTTGAACGGCTTTGAAACCTGAATTTAGCTTTGTGACGGGAGATCAGTATTTAAACATCAAGACACAAGTACTTTGTACTGTAGAATTTATTTCATTTATTTGTTTATTGGTCTAGATGTCTATGGGTATATGGCACATAGGCATATAGGTAATAACAAAATATAACAGTTAATGATTAATTAAACTTATATATAAATATATCTTGAACTTAGTTAAAAAAATAATTCATAAGTTCTGGTTGATATCTATTTGCAATCTATTACGATTGTATCCAAATACATCTAACTTATCTTAATATTTGTCTCTGTAAAATTTCAGACTAATAATAATAATGAATATCACTTGTGCTGACAAACACGCAAATGTGTGTAAAATGATCTGATAATATCAAACAGCTGTTACAACTTTTGATCAGATGTTTCTGCACACAGTGAAAAATTTTATTAGTTAGGTTAATGTTCCCTCTTCAGAATCTGGATATAAATGTTCAGTTACATCATTGAGCAGACTGAAAATAGAACAGAACGAAGCAGGTACTCTGTGGAGAAGTTTAACGGTAAACAAACAGAGGCCTGGACCCACTTCATATCACTGCAATGTTTCTCTTGTTACAACTAGCATAATAAATTACAGTGGTGTTAACAAACAATGTGTTGTTAACCCATTGGCCCACTATATTGCAGTAACTGCCATAAACAGCACAAGCATATCAATTTTAAATTATTTTATTTTAACTTCCTGTGTATTAAACAGACACATTTTGATTATTCTGTTTAAAAACAAAGATTGTTCTGTGTAATAAACTGCTATATTTGCTAGTATCAAATAAAATTGTATATGAATAGATTGAAAAATCTCAGATTCTATAAGGAAAAAAGTGTAAGTTTCTGTGTACATATCTATAGAACGGACTATAACAGGTTTGTAAAACAAATCTTTGATTTCTTTATTTGTAATAGAAAAAAATACAATTGGTCCAAGAATATTCAAGAAGACTTACATAAATTAAATATTACTGAAATAATTATTAGAGAGTGAAATAATCTTAAAAACAAGTAAAGGGCCAACATTTAAGGCTCCAAGAAAAACCTAAACTCAAGACTGAAAGAAAAATGTATGAAGAAAAAAAACCACGCCTAAAAGAATGAAAGAATATTGGAGAAAACGAAAAGAGGATAATAGTCAATGCACAAAAAAGGATAATTGATTTACCGTACCCCAAAGTGGGCCAGTAAAAAATTGCTAAATTATTTTTAGTATAGAATGTTCTTTTCTGTTTTTATGTGTCAAATTCTTTCCAAGGTTAAAAAAAGAATGTTAAAACAATGAGCCTTATTCCTTGGTTATCAAATTATGTTTTTACTTATAGCAATAAAATAATTCTATTTGAAAATATATTATTTTACAATGTTTATAAAGTTTTACCTTTATTTATTTTTTGTGGTATAATTATTTGCAGTATCAGTAATTATTTTATGTTACCATTACCATGCGAAGCTAGGGACCGGGAACATCTTGAGAATTGCTAAAATTCATGCATATGAAATAGGTTACAGTAGCTTTGTCAATCACTTCTTTAACATTCGGTGCTAAAGCCATAGTTTTGTTTTCACCATGTGTGGCTGCATATATAAATTTAAAACTTACCCCAATGGCTGAAATTTTTTTTCAAAAACTCATTTTTGTGATTGTATAGTGTCAATTTATGACTATCATAAGTAGTCTGTATATATGTGGAAGGCTAAAAAAAATAATTTTTATGTATGGCCGTCTAGTCGGCTATCAGCCCCTGGTGAACTAATCTGCTGAAAAATTAATGTCCAAGATTTTTTACACCACTTTATTTTGTAATAAACTAGTTAGTAATATGAGGAATTAAGTAAAACACATGAAAGATAAAAAACTACTATTATCAGGTCCATTTCTAACATTCTTTCACAATTAGTCTAATCTGAGAAAAATGTTTCAAAAAATGGTACAGAACACAATTCAGGTTGGTCAGGGCGTTTGTAGAACATAAATATAGTATTTTTAATTTGTATTTCTTTGCAGTACAATCTACATCTTTTTTCTCTTAATTTTATTCCTAATTTATCGAAAAAAAATAATTAAAAACCGTAATAGAAACTTCAAAAATAACCGCAAACTGAAAACCATGTCCTTCTTGTAGTATACTGCAGAAATGTGAGACCTACTAGCAAGTGAACCCAGCAAAGGCTGGGCGAAGACTGATTCGATAATAAGAGTGAGGTAGTATGGCCGACTAGACGGCCATCAGCCACCACCAGTGACAACCGTTTGGCCGTCCGACCGCTAGTGGCCGTGTGGCCGACTTTACGGCCACATAGCACTGAATGTGTTAAAATCCAGGTAGGATTACTTGAGTTTTAAGGTTTAAAACCTCATCTTCAGATCCAAAAATACTATGTCAAATTATAGCACTCAATGACAGAAGATGAGGTTTTAAACCTCGAAACTCGAGTAATCTTACCTGGATTTTAAAGAAGTGATTGATAAAGTTACAAAGTTACTGTAACCTATTTTATCATCTATTAACACTGGAGGCAACAATACAATATTTAAAAATTGATGTGTTGCTTGTCAGAAGGACAAATATTTAAGTCCTGTATATTTTCTTGCTAGCTATAATCTGCAAGTGATCTTTAATTTTTTTTTTTTTTTAATGTGTTTGACTCTAGAGTGTTTAAAAACAGTAATACATTTTTAAATCCTTATAATTTAAATTATAATACGAGGCAGAATTTCATAACATATCCACTTCACACAACCAGTAAATTTGAACGATCAACTTATTATAGAATTTGTAAAATAATGAATAAGTTGTGTATGAATAGTAAAAATATAAAATTTTATCAAAAATTTTTAAAAAAGGTCAAGAGGCTGTTGTGTGTTAATGCTTATTATTCAATTGACGAATTCCTCAATGCTGAGATGGGGTCACTAATTTAACTTAAATAATATGATAACTAGCTATAATTATTAGAATTATGTCCATACCATTGATATATTGTAAATAATGTTATTTTCTTTAATTGACTATTATTGACAATTCCTATGTACTAAATGTATTTAAATGGAAATAAACGTCTTATGAGTATAAAGCTATAACATTTAGTATATCTAAGGCTCGGCATGATTTTTGTATTGCAGAATCTATATCAGATCAGTTTTTTTTAATAGTTATAGATATATGTAACCCAAAAATAAGTGAATAAAAACACAAATAAGCACTAGCACTATGCATTTTAGTTTTATCATAATTCTCCAAAAGAAAAACAAAAACGGTTAACTTAAATTTACGTCAAAATCAACTTTGAAATATTGCGATCATTCTTTTGCAACGTTAATGGTTTATGTCATCCCAGACACCACATTTATTCTTCCAGTAGTACTCTCCTTTCTATTTCAGTGTAAACTGTAACCTTTTTTTATATTTCTCTCAATTTTGTGTGCTTAAGGTTCAGATCCAAATCTTAAATACTATCTAGTTTTTCATCATCAATTTTTACTTTCATTCTTGTTGTATTATTTAATTTCATGCATGGTCATGTATATTTTGCTGAAAACTATATGATAGAAAAACATAATTAAAAAAAAATGCTTTACTGAGAATCTAGGTTTAATTTCATGTATGGTCTAGCAGAATTAAACCCTTTAGCTCTAGAATTTCAAATCTTATTTTCAAGATTATTTGTCTCATTGAGATTTTAGCTTTGAAAGACCTCTATATAAAAGGTTTGGCTATAGTGCAATAATTTTTGTTCTTTTTATTTTTTATATTTAGTTTATTATTCTTTATGTCTTCATGTACTGTAACCTGGGGTATTTTTAGTGTTAATTATTTTGAATTACTTCACTTTCTCTTTCAAAATCCTATCCTATACCTTTCTATTTTCAGAATTCTACTACCTGTCTGTTTATCAAGTTGTGCTCTTATCATCTAAGAAGGAAATTATAAATATGGCAGTCCTCCACCAATTTTTAGTACAAAACAGAGCCCAACAAATGATTCAATTCTAATTTTTTTTTTGGTCAGTGGACCCAACTAATTTTTTCACCGCCCAAATATATATCTGGTTACCAGAGAAAGATTTCTGTAATCAGATATCCCAGCATGTTATGGCAGTGATAGTGGACTCCTTCAAAATATGTGGTCTATTCAGATTCAAAAGAAGAACATCTTTAGTTTGATACCTCACTTAAGTTTACAAAGTCACCATTATCAATAGACTTAATACATGTACAATGGTACCAACCCACCAGCCCACCGTTCAATGGTACTAGCCCACCCGCCCAACCATACACGTACAATGGTACTAACCCACCCGCCCACCCATACCCGTACAATGGTACGGCCCTCCCACCCAACTACGCACATACAGTGGTAACATCCCTCCTCCCACCCATATACGCACAGAGGTGACGGCCCTCCTACCCGCCCATACACATACAGTGTTAACATCCCTCCCCCCCTTACACATACAGTGGTAACATCCCTCCCACCTACCCATACACGGACAAAAGTAACGGCCCACCCACCTACCCATACACGGACAGAAGTAACGACCCTCCCACCCATCTATACACGTACAGTGGTAACATCCCTCCTACCCACCCATACACATACACTGGTAACGGCCCTCCCACCCACCCATACACATACAGTGGTAACTTTCAATTCAATACAGTAGTGTTTTTCAAGGCAGTTTCAAAAATTTTAATGAAAATTATATATTACATTTATGTTAGTAATTGTTGTCGACAGGTTGACTGCCCATTCATAGTGTGTATGACTTATGCATTCCATACCCCTGATAAACTGTGCTTTATCCTGGACCTTATGAATGGGGGAGATCTCCATTATCATCTTTCCCAACACGGTGTTTTCAATGAACTGGAGATGAAGTTCTACGCTGCAGAAGTCATATTAGGTAGGTTCAACAAGTTTAATATAAATATACAGGGTGCTCAGGAACTCTTATTACAAAGTGTTATAACTCGTGAGGTTTACCGAGGCACTTGGCCAGGCGATGCACAGTAGACTAATTGGAGTGGGGGAGCCGCCGAGTCAGTGTGTGCCATATGGTAAATATAAATGTTGTTTACAACCTGACAACTTTGTTATTGTTAATACCGTATATACTCAAATCTAAGCCGCACTATTTTGACCGCAATTTGACCGCAAAAACAAGGGTGCGGCTTAGATTCGCGTGCGGCTTACATTCGCCCAATTAGAGTTGAAATGCCAAGTGGTGCTAAAAGCATTTCTGAGGGCAAAAAACCAATTATTTAAACTTTTGGGCTGTGAAATGGAGGGTCTATGCAGTGTTTTCTCAGACAGCTTCACAGTCACTAGTTAATTTATACAGTCGGTCAGTCAGGTGCAGTGGTGAGATAAGGATCACGGAGGGGAGGGGAAGGGGGTGTGTGATGGGGAGAGGCTTCAAACAGGTTTGCAGGGGGGAGGGGAAGGGAGATTGATGGGAGGAAGCAACATTGCGATAACTCAGTTTTTGTGCTAGGTGAGGGACGCATTCTCTTTCCCACTTCCTTTCATAACATTCTGTTATCCTGTCTTCTCCTTTCAACCTCTGTCCTTCTAGGACAAAATATGCGTCTTCAATACTTTTGAGTTTTGACTCACTCACTAGTTCCAACAGCTGTGAACTACCGGCTCACTAACAATGAAACACGTGTGAAATCACAACAATTTTATTTTATTTGAACAAATAAAAACAAAGGGTACATCAATAACAATGACTAAAATAATATTAAAACTGACAATATTAAACAAAATGTTCATAATTGTACATAGGAATAGGCTATAATAATAGTTTAGTAATGAGCAACATTTTTAGTAATGTCTGGCACAGATTAGGTAATATTTCAACTGATAAACTAATTAATGAAATTTCTATAAACTATTAGATGCATTTCAGTTTTAAATCAATCATGAATTATTTAAATAACAAACCATCTTGAGAATATAAAAAAAATCACAATTATAACACCCGAAGGAAAGATGAACTAGTTAAAGAGCATTAAAGAGCAGTAAATTTATAATGTAGGCCTAATAATTGAACAATTTTATACTGTTTTTGGGAAAAAGGGGTTTTTAAGACACTATTCATGTATGGATGTACTTGCAAGATTAGCAAGCTTCTCAAAAGTAATATTGAATAAAGATCTTTTGATTTGATTTATTGAGAAAAGTAAAACATCATGAAATACTAATTAACACAGGAACATGGGCAATAATAAAGTAACATTCAATGAATAATAGCCTAAAGATCTCAAATTGCATCTAAGTAACTTTGATAACCTACAATTAAACCCGCTTAAGTAACTTAGGTAACTTACAATTAAACCCACTTAAGTAACTTAGGTAACTTACAATTAAACCCGCTTAGTCACTGTCAGAGTCCATCACAAATCCTGTGAAGCATTGCAGTGGACGTTTGATGCCAGATGTTGAGGCTACTCCAGATGTTGAGGCTACTGGTTCTGACGGTTGACCTTCCTCACTACTACTTGCAGGATCCTTGTCATTACCGTCTGTGTCTGACTCTGTTCCTGATGAAGAACTGGATTCATCTTGGCTTGGAGAATAATCTTCATCTGCGTCATCGTCGTCTTCGTACAGCAGATTATCTTCCGACCCATCTAAGGAGTTTGAGATGGAGCACTTTTTGAATGACTTGCGTACCATATCTTCTGGGATGCTATTCCAGGCTCTTAAAACCCAATTGGTAATTTCAACGAGAGGAGCTTTCTTGACTTTTCCCGTTCTAGTCACATTGTCAAGGTTGTTCTCCAACCACTCGCAGTACAGTTTTCTGATTTTGTCCTTGAAGGGTTTGTTGGGACACACATCCAGTGGTTGCAGTATGCTTGTCATACCTCCTGGTATGACAACTTGGCAGCATTTATGGCGCTTCATTTGATCTTTTAAATCATCCGTCAAATGGCCACGGAATGCGTCAAGAACAAGAAAATTGTTGAGGTTCAAATTGGCCCCGGGTCTCTTCATCCAAATGCATCTAAACCAGTCAATCATTAATTCTTCTGTCATCCATCCCTTTTCCTGTACTCTAATTTCAATTCCTTGGGGAAAGATGACATTTTTTGGCATGCGCTTCCTTTTGAAAATTATCATAGGCGGCAATTTCTTGCCATCAGCTGTACAGGATAACATAACAGTGATTCTCATCTTTTCATAACCACAGGTTTTCAAACTTACACTTTTGGCACCTTTTTTATCAACTGTGTAGTTCATTGGCATGTCAAAAAACACTGGGGTTTGGTCGCAATTTCCCATTTGACCTGGTAGAAAGTTTTTGCTCCGTCTTAGGTTGATAACATACCTCTGAAATTCAACGAGCTTATCTTCAAAATCGTTCGGCAGTTTCGAGGCAATGTGAGTCCTCCTTCTCAGACTTAGGCCATTTCTTCTTAAAAATCTAACACACCAACCTTCAGAAGCCTTGAATGATGTCCTGGGAATGTTCAGTTCTCTTGCTGTTTTATTGGCCTTCAGCCTGATCATGCTATACGTAACACCTAGGCCTTTGTTACGTTGTTCTTTCACATATTCAAGAACTTGGTTTTCCATTTCAACATACCTTCCGCGTTTGGGGCCTGTCATAGCTTTCTTCGTACTTTTCATTTTGAAAATTTTCAATCTGTCTTTCTTCCAACGTCTAACATTAGTCTCATCTACTCCAAATTGGCGCATTGCTGCTCTGTTTCCATTTTCGTCTGCATAACTAATTACTTTCCTTTTGAAAGAAGCCATGTAATGGCATCTTTGACTAGCCATAGTTTGGTGTTCACTACATTCACTACTTACTAACTAAATACGGTAACACTTTCACTAATCACTACTTACTAATTAAATAATACTTTGACTAAATAATTTCAATTAGGTTAAGTCAGCATAGCAATAGGCTAGTTCACAATAAACCAAACAACAACAGTGACTTTTGTTTTGAGTTTTTATTTGTTTCTCCTTTCATCTGTCATTTGCCGGCTGTAGTAGCTTGCCAACCTCAAATAATTGTTTGCCCTTTTTGAGGGTAATTTTAGAGTTAGAGGGTATTTTCTAAGACAACAATATTCATGTTTAGCCGGTAAAAATATAATTACAGTAATGATAAGTTATTCTTTTGATATGGTTTTAAGATTTGAAGCTAAAAACCAATGTCTCTATCATAAAATAACAATAGGTAGATAGCCAAAAGGGTAATTTTTAGATTTTGGTTGGCAGCACTATCCAAAAGATGAGAATAATTGGCTTGAAAGACAGTGGGGAGAAATGTAGAAGGGTGGGAAGGGGAAGTGGTTTGTTTTGCAATAGAAGTGGGTGACGTCAAAATGAGGTCACCAATCAGGGATAGGAGGGGCGGGGCTTAGCGGTATTTGTTTTCTTCCACTTGTCATCTTGTTCTTTGTCCTACATGAGCTTGTTCTGTACAAGATAAGGTTTGTGGCTCTACAGAGAAGCTTCTGTGGGTAGAGCACATGAACAGGTGATTGTTAAACACAGTGTAGGACTGTATCGGTCTCTCTCACTTCCTTTCCTTCTTGAAGCAGTTTAGCCTCAGTGTCCAGTTAACACTTGCCGTATCCAGTCGCTTTACTGGGTAGATACTTTGCCTATGAATTATGGAATACTCTTGTGTAAAACTAGTTTTGGGACAAATGGGTATAAATAAAACAAGTTTATTACTAGTTTTTATTTAAATACATCATGTAACTAAGTAACTTATACCAATACTTCATTTGTAAATACACTTTACATGACTTTCGTCAATTAATAGAGCTCATTTTGTGATCGCTAGATTGCCGTTTTTCCTGGATAATATTGCCCGGTAAACTGGGTGCGGCTTAGATTCGAGTGTGGCCTTTTTTACCTAATTTTCAATCAAAAACAAGGGGTGCGGCTTAGATTCGAGTATATACGGTAAATTTATAATAAAAATTGTAGTGATTTATAATTGTCACAATATTACTAATTAATTAATAAATTACGCATTTAGTGGTTTTTGTTATTTATTTGTTTATAGATATATTGATCATATCATGATGTGATTTATTGATTAATAAGTGAATTAATATGCCTATTTCCAGAGCAGACTTTGCAAAGACAGCATAATATGTTGTTTTTATTTTAGCAGTAAGAGGTTTTAATTCAATTTAAAAATGAAAACAACCTTTCTGATTGGCTATTATAAGAATTGTACACAAAGGAAGTGAAAAGAAATTATTTTCCACACAGAGAGGCGCTGCAAGCGCAGCTCAACCTGCAACATGGTAACCAAGAGATCAGTCAATGGTGGAAGGGTACAACAGTGGTAGAACGGAACTGTCCTCCCCTGCTCCCCTCCATTCCTAGTATTATTCCCCTCACACGCAGGCCAAGTGCCTCGGTAAGCCTCGCAAGTTATACAAGTGCAATTTATTGCTCTCTCTCCATTCATGGGAGACTTCTCACTCAAACCCTTGTTAAGGTCCTTATGATCAAAGTTTAACTAGTCGTTCACTGTATTCAATCAACAAGTGTGATAGAATTGACGTGTTTTACTTATTTTACTGGTGCTTAATTATCTGTAAACTTCCAATAATACTAAGTTACTGACAAAAGGACATTTTTAACTATATTTTTAGGTTAGCTCTGATATATAAAGCAAAAATAAACATAAATAATTATGTTAACTCATGTCAGTTAATTTGTACTACACAAGCATTTACTCATCCTATTAAAATCAAGAAAAGTGTAAGCATTTGGTAATAAATTTATGAAAAAAGTTTTTATTTTTATATTTGTTGAAAGCATATATGTATTTAGTAAACTATTGAACATCAGTACTTAGTTGCTGTACTTAAGTTGAAAATTTAATTCTCTACAAGAAAATATTATATTTTATAAATAATATTTTTAAATCATCATACAACAAATATTTACAATCACAAACTCAAACCTTATGAAAGATGCGTGGTAGCAAGCTAGTATGAGCGAACTGCATCATCAAATCTCATGATTGTAAAACAAACCAGCTGATTGTTACAAAGCTGATGGCGAAATTATGCTTGTAATGTGTTTTAATGGCAATAAAAGATAATTTTATTTCATTTGACAAGGAACAGAAGGCGTATAGAGTAACAGTAAATTCGATATTATTGTCATACACATAAAAAATTGGTGTGCAACATTGCCAATTTTCCATGTATTTTTAGCTCATCTATTTATTTTGATAGTATTTTGGTCATTAGTGACATTTTATTGGTATTTTTAACAATTTGGTGAAATAGGTTTTTTACTTTATTTTCTGTTTACTGTTGAAAAGACACTGCTACCATCATGGAACAACAATTATCTGATAGTAATTTTGAGCCCAGATCGGCTGTCATGGAATGGTTCTATGATACTAGGCTAGTGAGTTAAGAGTTAGTTGCAAAATCTATTAAGTATTTCACGTACATCAAACAAATAATGAGTTAAGAAAAAGAAAGTTAACCAACATGGTATGATATTAATTATCACGTGAATGTTACAGTAGTGCAGTGTGCACAGAATGTTTGGAAACTGATTAAGGTTACTAAACTATGAAACGCATGCTAGTTAAACTTCTCATTTTGCTATTTCGATATTTTTATAATATTCAAGATCTTTTCATTAATTTTGAATGCCTGGACAGTATCTCATTAATGAGTCGGCCATTAATCTTCACTTGAAGCATATTTCGAGTTTGATATGAAAACAAAGGTCTATTTAAACTAAGTAAAATGTTGTAAATCTGACTTCAGAAAGTTTCCTCCAACTTTAGTATTAGAAGTTTAAGGCTATGAATCATAAAAACGTGTTTTTTCTGTATGGTTATTGGTTATTTCTTCAACATCTTCTAATATTTTTAACTATGCCCAGAGCATGAGTGAAATGTTGTGGGATTGTTAGCTCATATTAAAACAAATTAGTTGCAGCAAAACAAGTAGGTGTGCCCCTCATAGTCCGGTAAAAACTAGCTTACGCTCATACAATTGAAAGTTAAGGAAATTGCTTTGGTTTTTAGTATTTACCTTAACAAAATATTGTTCTATTTTTGTGTGAGTTTAATTTATGGTTGTGTTCTTAAATTGTGAGGAATTTTTCAATACAATGTCTAGTGAATTTGAAATAAATATGTTGCTTATGGTGCGTGGATAAGGCAATACACAGTGTACATCTCAAGAAATGCGTAGTTTATTTAATGATACTTTTCCTGACACGCCTTCAATAAATAAGTACTGTGTTTTAGACCATTGACAGGTGTTAGGAAACCCGTGCAATTAAAGACTGGAGATGATTAGGTCGGTGTTAATCTGCTTGATCCTAAAACATATTCGACTTACTCCAAACATTTATTGAAAACACACATAAATGGGAAAAGTTGCTCACAGTGACATATCAGTGATCACATGTCTATTTCTAAAATTTAGTAAAATTTTCAAATACCATCCTTATAAAGTATTACTAGTGCAAGATCGTGCAGAGGACAAGTTTGATCAAGCTTGTGAGTTTTGTGATGCAATAATTAGAGCATGCGATGAAAACCCAAATTTGTTAGATTCAGTGATGTTTTCTGATGAACCTACTTTCACATTTCACCTTCACTGGACATGTAAGAAGACATACATTTTATGTGGAGCGACTACTATCCTCACTTGATGATAGAATGTCATACACAACATAGAGCCTTTAAAAAAGGAATATCTACGCTGGAATAACTGATTGCAATATTGTTGGGTTTGTGATAAATAGGATATTGAATGGCAGTGCCTATCTTCAATTTATTTAACAACCAAATTATTCCAGTGGTGCGATATCTTCTTGCAATATTTTTTAACTCTGTATGGTTCCAGCTAGTGGCTCCCCAGCTGATTATACTAGTGAGATATGAACACTTTTAGACCAAATGTTCTTTAATTGATGGATAGGTGGTAGAGGCACAATTAGATGGCCAGCCAGGTTGCCTGGTATGATATGAATACTTAGGTTTTTTTTCTTTCTTACAGAAAGTTTATGAAACAAACCCAGTTAACAGCGAAGACTTGATAAACCATATAATGGAAGAGTCAAGGAAACTTATACTATAATTTTTTCAGAAGCAACATTTCTGGTTTCTGAGATTGAAATATTATCAAAATTTACTTGAAAAGCATTTTGAATACCTTTTGTAACTTCTTTTTAAAGCAAGCTAACTTTTGATGAACATGTCAATAAGATGTCAGCTTGTTTAATTTAAAATTGTAATTATTCCCTTGACAAGGTTGGCACTATAAACTTCGAAGAATATGAGAAAAATTTACCTTCAGAGCTTTTATCCAGATCAATGTTGCGACAAACCAATCCAGATAGCATTAATTCCGTATTCACCAGAGTTTAAGCTTAAGTGGTCCATACAAAAATAATGAGCTTTTAAACGTCAATGATACCTTTTATGCATATTACTTTATGTCAACACTTTTACAATTAGATTATAATTAGAATTGTGTAATTATATTGAAGTTTTAAATAAAGTTGATAGCCTAATGCTAATATGTAGACTATGGCATTTTTCTATAATGCTAACACGGGATAAATAAAGACTCTTGAGTAAATTTTGTAATCACTCACAATATGCTTGTTCCACTCCCAATTCTAAAGCAAGCTTTTTCACAGATTCATCAGAATGTTGCTGTTAATTGGTTTACAATTTTTCTTCTCAAGTTTTTGTGTATTTAATTCTTTTATTCCTTTTTGTTTGTATTTAGTTTATTGTGTTTGTATTCTGAGCACATAAATGTTGTTTTATTATTTTAATAATGGCTGGAAAAATGGAAGAAATTTGTAGTTACACTGCACTATTCAGCTGGATCACTGACTTTGACTACTGATGACAAGGCTAACATTGCATGGGAAATGGTGGTGCCTTTTGTAACAGTCATAAATACGGAAGGGGTTGGAAATATAATGTTAAGGACAATAAAGGGATCGGGAACTGGATGCACCTGTGAACCACTATGACCTTATATCATGCATATAGCAGTGCAAACCTACCTGATTTTGCCGCTGAAGAAATAAGCAAGCTTTATTTCAATCTGATAGGCTTGAATTGTCGCCTATAGGCGGATAGGATTGTCGCAACCTTATAATCATCATCCACTGTACTTTTGAACAAAGTAGTTATAAAATATGTAATATAAATATGCAATTACATGTGCACTTATCAGTAACTAATAAGTGGATCTATTTTGTTTCAGTGCAAGTGGCAAGTAAAGATATTTTTTACTAATCAAGAAATGTAATTAACTGCCAGTAACTACTTAACTATCATGTTATATAATAAAATACTAGTAACTAGTACTCAACTGTTATTAGGACAGTTAAATTAACATAATTACAAGTACTAGGGCTGACTGATAATCCAGCCCATGGTCCTTGAGGTTTGCTGGTCAATTGGACCGTTTTTTGCCGTAAAATTAAAACAAATGTGTAATTGTCCTAGGTCCTCAAATAGATAATGTTGTAAATAATATTCTTCTCTGATGTTCAGGGTTGGAGCATATGCATCGAAGATACATCGTTTACAGAGATCTCAAGCCAGCTAACATTTTGTTGGACGAGCATGGACATGTTCGCATATCAGACTTGGGACTTGCTTGTGACTTCTCTAAGAAGAAACCTCATGCTAGTGTGTAAGTTATAAAGTTAAAGATCATCTTATTTTACCAGGCGAAGTTAGGGCTAAGAAGCCCTCTCTAACACTAACGTGAAACACAACAGTGAAACGCAAAACTTTTTTGAAGTTAAGTTATTCAATTGGGGTTATGTATTTGAACCATACAATTTACTTGAAAGAGAATCTAAGATGACTTTACACAAATGAGGGGGATAAAATTAACTATGTATAATTCACTAAATTAATAAATAGTAAATTTTATTTGCACATTACATTGAGAAAAGCAATTGGTCACTTAAAGTCATTAGCAACAAAAAACTCATACACTCACTAATTATTGGTTTATTTATTTATTTATTCTTAAGGCCTTATAGCCTGTTTTTTTCCTAAAGAAAAAATAATCACATATACACTCGTAATATAATATTTATTTATATACATATACTATATTCACAGATCTGGTAATTAATCACAAAGGCATTCGGTTTAAACAAGGAAAACCAACGTCTATATTTGCATGAACGGTAAAGATAAACGCGCCATGTAAGGTCAAGTAAAAATAAATATATTTCTTTAGAAGAATGAAGCAAACAGCGTTAATTACATTATTACAGGTCTGTATAAATCATAGTTATTGCAAACGTTGCTGCTGTCCATTTATGGACTTGTTAAAGTGATGTTCAATCAAGAAATGGCCTATTAAAAAAGTTACTATTTTTTAAAAAGGTACCGGTTGAAAGATGGCTGGTTAAGAGAGATTCTACTGTAATTGAATAAAACATGTTTATAATCAAGATAGCGCAATGTTAATGATACCATTTGACGAAGGAGATTTTTCTGTGTATTTCAGATTTTTTCGTAATTTACTGTATGATTCTATGTTGAAGATGGAGCTGTATTGGTTTTCTGTATATAATTTTTTAAATAAAACAATTTAAACCAATAAAAACTTTTTAATAGTGAGGCCTTTCGATAGCAAGGCTATCATCGTCAGACACATCACAAATAAATATACAAAAAGTAAATAAAAGTAATATAAGCTTATATAAACATATGTTTTAAAATTTTTAACTTTTGTGGCTAAATATATTATTATTATTCTAAATGGTAGTTTTATTATGAATTTAAAAGTATTATAAATTGAATATCAATTAATTGTTTATAGTTTTGAAAGTAAAATAGAATTTTGAATCGGTCCATTTTATTTTATTTTATTTTATTCCATTTTATCCATTTTAAATAGAAAAAATGTTTTCTATTTAAAATCAGATAAAAGCAACTCGATTGTAATCTTGGACAAAGAAGAATATTACAGTAGAGTTGAAACTATGCTAAATAAGGGTCCCTATACACATTCTCTAAAAAATCCAATATCAAAATTTACAAATTCAACATCAGAATGTTTAAAACAATGTAATATATTGATAAGTAATGAGCTTTACAAAAAACTTGTTGTACCAAATCCCATACTTCCAAAATTATATTGTTTACCAAAAGTCCACAAACCTGGAAAAGAAATGAGACCTATTGTTGCCTCCATTAACTCTCCAACATATTTACTATCTAAATGGTTACAGAACAGGCTAGCAGAACTACCGCAATTCCCTTCATTCTCAGTAAAGAATAGATATGAATTTTTAAATTTAATAAAAAATACCAAAATTGAAGATGACGAATACTTAATATCATTTGATGTCACTTCACTATACCCCAATGTACCTATGAAAACAACCATCCTCCTCATTCAAGATTGGCTTCAAGCTTGTCATTTGACAAGTAAAGAAATTGAAGAATACATGCTACTTATTAATCTATGCATGAATCAAAACACTTTTCAGTTTAAAAACTTATTTTACTCCCAAATAGATGGAACAGCCATGGGAAATCCTCTTTCTTGCTTCATAGCAAACATATTCATGAGCCACTTTGAAAATTTAGTAAAAGAATCACTGTCATACTTCCCTAGAATTTGGATTCGTTATGTTGACGACATTTTTGCAGTGTTTAACAAAAATGAAAACCTTCAAAATTTTATAAATCTGTTAAATTCATTTTACTCCAGCATAAAATTTACGCATGAAATTGAATATAATCATTCACTTCCATTTTTAGACTTATTAGTCATTAGAAACACAACTTCTAAAGAACTTGAATTTGATATATACCGTAAACCCACGCATACTGATAGATACATAACAAATGACTCCAATCATCCACCAGCACAAAAGAGAGCTGTATTCCATTCTCTTATTTTTAGATTACTAAATACACCTCTATCAGAAGAAAGATTCAAAAAAGAACTAAATTATATCAAACGTGTGGCAATTTTCAATGGATATGATACCAATTTAATAGATTGTATGTTAAAAAAAGCGAAAAAGAAGCAAGAGAAAAAATCAAAAACAAAACTTATACCAATAAAAGAAAAAAGTAATAATTGGAATAGTATAACATGGACAAAATATTCAAATTCTATCAACAAAACATTTAAAAAACACACAAATATAAATATTTCATATAAAACTAAAAATAATTTGAAAAATAAATTAAAAAATCCAAAAGATACTGAGAATGACGAAAATAAATCAGGAATTTATGAAATAAACTGCAATGACTGTAACAGCAAATACATAGGCCAAACAAAAAGGAAAATTAAAAAAAGATTTCAAGAACATTTTTCACACATAAAATTTAATAGAGAAGAAAAATCTGCAATTGCCAATCACTGCATTAACACTGGCCATAGTATTACAAAAAACAATTTAAAATTATTAAAACATATAACAACACCAAAATATTTAAATGCATGGGAATCATGGTACATTAACAAAGCAAATTCTGAAAATTTATTAAACCAAGAAGATGGACCGATTCAAAATTCTATTTTACTTTCAAAACTATAAACAATTAATTGATATTCAATTTATAATACTTTTAAATTCATAATAAAACTACCATTTAGAATAATAATAATATATTTAGCCACAAAAGTTAAAAATTTTAAAACATATGTTTATATAAGCTTATATTACTTTTATTTACTTTTTGTATATTTATTTGTGATGTGTCTGACGATGATAGCCTTGCTATCGAAAGGCCTCACTATTAAAAAGTTTTTATTGGTTTAAATTGTTTTATTTAAAAAATTATATACAGAAAACCAATACAGCTCCATCTTCAACATAGAACATGATGACCCTCAAGTCTTCAGAGCTGAACAAACTCCACAAATTGAAACAAAAAGTAAGGTTAATTGATTGTGATATTCATTTCCTTAAAAATTGTAAACATTTAAATATCTTTCCTAAATTTATTAAGATTAACATACCTATAAAAAACTTTACAACTAACAAAGTACTATATAATGCTAAATTGAATTGGCTTAATTTAGAAATTAAAAATCTTTACTCAAAAAAAGCTTCTATGGAAATTGAAGCTATGGAACAACATTTAAAAATAACCAAACCTTTATTACCTGTTCATTACAATATTTTTGAAGAACATTATGAAAACTTACTACAAAGTATTGAGTATAAATGTAATAACAAAATTAAGAAACTCGAGAAGAAGTTGAATAAATTAAAAAGTCATAATGATGACACAAATCAAAACAACAATACTAATGTATTTCCAAATCAAGTTTTAGTTGAAAACCTATCTTCTGAATCATTCTCACAAAATGAAATATCTCTTTTGAATAAAGGTTTAAATTTTAATTTTCGAGATAAAAATGATATTAAATCATTAGTAATAGATATTGAAACAAATATTCAACATTTAAATTCAAATCAAAAAACAATGATTAGATCTGATATCTACTCAACAATTACCAAGGACAAAAACAAAGAAGATAAACGTAAAGTTTTAAATGAAGAACAGAAAAATATTGAAGTTTTAAAAAATTTACAGAGAAAAAATGTTTTCTATTTAAAATCAGATAAAAGCAACTCGATTGTAATCTTGGACAAAGAAGAATATTACAGTAGAGTTGAAACTATGCTAAATAAGGGTCCCTATACACATTCTCTAAAAAATCCAATATCAAAATTTACAAATTCAACTTCAGAATGTTTAAAACAATGTAATATATTGATAAGTAATGAGCTTTACAAAAAACTTGTTGTACCAAATCCCATACTTCCAAAATTATATTGTTTACCAAAAGTCCACAAACCTGGAAAAGAAATGAGACCTATTGTTGCCTCCATTAACTCTCCAACATATTTACTATCTAAATGGTTACAGAACAGGCTAGCAGAACTACCGCAATTCCCTTCATTCTCAGTAAAGAATAGATATGAATTTTTAAATTTAATAAAAAATACCAAAATTGAAGATGGCGAATACTTAATATCATTTGATGTCACTTCACTATACCCCAATGTACCTATGAAAACAACCATCCTCCTCATTCAAGATTGGCTTCAAGCTTGTCATTTGACAAGTAAAGAAATTGAAGAATACATGCTACTTATTAATCTATGCATGAATCAAAACACTTTTCAGTTTAAAAACTTATTTTACTCCCAAATAGATGGAACAGCCATGGGAAATCCTCTTTCTTGCTTCATAGCAAACATATTCATGAGCCACTTTGAAAATTTAGTAAAAGAATCACTGTCATACTTCCCTAGAATTTGGATTCGTTATGTTGACGACATTTTTGCAGTGTTTAACAAAAATGAAAACCTTCAAAATTTTATAAATCTGTTAAATTCATTTTACTCCAGCATAAAATTTACACATGAAATTGAATATAATCATTCACTTCCATTTTTAGACTTATTAGTCATTAGAAACACAACTTCTAAAGAACTTGAATTTGATATATACCGTAAACCCACGCATACTGATCGATACATAACAAATGACTCCAATCATCCACCAGCACAAAAGAGAGCTGTATTCCATTCTCTTATTTTTAGATTACTAAATACACCTCTATCAGAAGAAAGATTCAAAAAAGAACTAAATTATATCAAACGTGTGGCAATTTTCAATGGATATGATACCAATTTAATAGATTGTATGTTAAAAAAAGCGAAAAAGAAGCAAGAGAAAAAATCAAAAACAAAACTTATACCAATAAAAGAAAAAAGTAATAATTGGAATAGTATAACATGGACAAAATATTCAAATTCTATCAACAAAACATTTAAAAAACACACAAATATAAATATTTCATATAAATGTATAAACTAGTTCACGTTAGGGCTACTATTTTAATAAATTAAATGATAAATATAATAAAGTACCCTTTTATTCATTTTTTATAAAAATATATTACCGGTTTCGGCTCTTAGGCCATCTTCAGATAGTATATAACATAACCTAAAATAAATTAACAAATTATAAAAATAAAAATAAAACATATGAAAATAACATTACATATGATTAATTTAGTGTGTGGGTAAGTTGAATTTTACTTTTTGATTCTTATGTTTTTTAACTTCTCTTATTTTTTCGTATATAGGATTGTTCATGTTAATTTGTGTATTTAATATGTTCTCTGGTTCATTATAATTGTTTATGTATATGTGTAAATTTTCTTTTGTATTCATTTTTTCTCCTTTCTTCTCGTATTCTAAAACTGTAACATTTTCATTTATATTTTGATAACTGTGATTTGATTGGAGAATATGTTCTGCAAAGTTAGATTTATTTGATGTTGAATTGTTGTTTCTTATGGCTTGTATGTGTTCTTTGTAACGTAAATTAAATGTTCTTCCAGTTTGTCCTATGTAAAAAGAATTGCATTCTGAGCATTTTATTTTATATATTCCAGATTTGTCATATTTGTTATTTTTATTTTCTTTGTTGGATAATTTGTTAATTAAAGTAAAAGTATTGTTCTTTGTTTTGTAACTGAGTGTATAATTACTGTGTTGAAATGTCTTTCTAATAGCTTTATTCATTTTTGTATTGTAAGGAACACTGATAAATTTTTTCTTTTCTTTTTCTTCCATTTTCTTATTCTTGTTTCTTTTTATTCTTTTTATTAATTTGTCAACAATTGTCGGATTGTAACCATTTTTCGAAGCTAAGTATTTTATTGTTCTTTTTTTTTCTTCTTCATAATCATATTTTTGCATTGGGACGTTTAACATTCTGTTTATCATTGATCTAAAACTAGATAATTTGTACTTCCATGGGTGGTTAGAATTATATGGAATTAGTAAGTCACTTTGGGTTGATTTTCTAAAAATTTTGAAAGAGTGTTTATTTCCAATATTTGTGATTGTTAGATCTAAATAGTTTATTTCTTTTGTTTCATTTTCTTTTGTAAATTTTATTTTGTCATTTAATGAATTTAAGTATTCTAGTAAATCGTCACTTTCTTTTTCGTTTCCTTGGAAAAGACATATTACATCATCAACATAACGAAACCAATAGATTATTTTTTGTTTGTGAGGATTTGATTCATTCAAAATTTTGTTTTGTTCCAGATTGTGTAAAAAGATGTTTGCTATTATTCCTGATAAAGGAGATCCCATTGGTAGTCCATTATTTTGTTTGTAGAATTTGTCATTATATTTGAAGTAATTTTGTTCAATACAAATTTCAGTTGATTTGATGATATCATTAATTTCATTAGTGTTGAGTCTGTTGGTTAGTGTGAGATCATTTCTCAAAATGTTTAATGTTTCTTTAGTAGGAATGTTTGTGTACATGTCTTGTATATCAAATGATATAAATTGACATTGGTTTGGAATTTGAATATTTTTTATATTGTGTATCAGTTCAGTAGTGCTCTTTATGCTGTAATTGTAGTCCCAAATGATGTTTTCTTGAATCTTTTTATTTAAATATTTGCATAATTTATATGATGGTGCATTTTGAAAGTTGACTATTGGTCTGATTGGTATATTTGTTTTATGTGTTTTAGGTTGAGCTCTTAGGGTAGGAGCTTTGGGGTTGGTCATTTTTAATTGATATTGTATAGGTTTTGGAATTGTATTACATTTAGAAATGATTTTGTTAGTTGTTTTTGAGTAATGGTTAGTAGGATCCTTTTTTAAAAGTGTTAATTTGTTATTTTGAATAAAATCTTTTATTTTATTGTCATATTCATTTTTGTACATAACAACTGCTGTATTTCCTTTATCAGCTTTGGTTAGTATAGCATTATTCTCTTTTAATTTTGTTGAGATGGAATGTATAATTGTCATTTCTTTGTTTGCTGTATGTGTTTTTATATTATTATTTGTGTTTATATTAATTTTATTTAGTTCATGTATGAAAGCATGTCTGAAATGTTCTCGTTCTTTTGTATCAGTTGTCATTATGGATACGTCCATATTGATTAAATCATCTTCGATTTCATGTACTTTGTGGTCAAGATTTATGTTGTATTTTATTGATTTATTTAAAGTATTATTTTCCTCTTCATTAAAAGGTATGGTAGTCAAATTATGAAATTTAGGATAAAATTTGAACTTACATTGAATATATAAAATAAAATGCTCAGAATGCAATTCTTTTTACATAGGACAAACTGGAAGAACATTTAATTTACGTTACAAAGAACACATACAAGCCATAAGAAACAACAATTCAACATCAAATAAATCTAACTTTGCAGAACATATTCTCCAATCAAATCACAGTTATCAAAATATAAATGAAAATGTTACAGTTTTAGAATACGAGAAGAAAGGAGAAAAAATGAATACAAAAGAAAATTTACACATATACATAAACAATTATAATGAACCAGAGAACATATTAAATACACAAATTAACATGAACAATCCTATATACGAAAAAATAAGAGAAGTTAAAAAACATAAGAATCAAAAAGTAAAATTCAACTTACCCACACACTAAATTAATCATATGTAATGTTATTTTCATATGTTTTATTTTTATTTTTATAATTTGTTAATTTATTTTAGGTTATGTTATATACTATCTGAAGATGGCCTAAGAGCCGAAACCGGTAATATATTTTTATAAAAAATGAATAAAAGGGTACTTTATTATATTTATCATTTAATTTATTAAAATAGTAGCCCTAACGTGAACTAGTTTATACATTTACAATGGCTAATTACCCAGAAATTGTTCACAAATACAAATACAACAACCTAAAAGAGATGACCATTAAAGAAGATATTAAGTTTAACAAGAGATGCCTAAGTGAAAATATTACTCCTAACTACATCCAACTATATACAAAAGTAAAATCTAGAGCTGCACTTATTACATTGGAGACTGCCAAGAAAATATGGATCAAAGAAGAAATTAATACTCTATATATGAAACTACACAAATTGAACCAAGAAAAAGAAGAACTATATCAAAATCTTAAATCACAATACCACCACGAATCTATCGAAGAAATAAACCATTACATAAAAAACTGGATCCAACCAATCATTAAAAAGAAAAGGGAAATTCACATATCAAAACTAAATTCATTAAAACAAACAATTATAACATCTACCCAAGAGAACAATTCACAATGTAAGTTCAAATTTTATCCTAAATTTCATAATTTGACTACCATACCTTTTAATGAAGAGGAAAATAATACTTTAAATAAATCAATAAAATACAACATAAATCTTGACCACAAAGTACATGAAATCGAAGATGATTTAATCAATATGGACGTATCCATAATGACAACTGATACAAAAGAACGAGAACATTTCAGACATGCTTTCATACATGAACTAAATAAAATTAATATAAACACAAATAATAATATAAAAACACATACAGCAAACAAATTAAGAGAGATAGGACATCAGCAAACTTACCTTAAAAGACAAGTTCACTAACATCAAAGTAGTAGTCACAAACACAAAATACACAAAAGCTTGTGTATTTTGTGTATTTTGTGTTTGTGACTACTACTCTGATGTTAGTGAACTTGTCTTTTAAGGTAAGTTTGCTGATGTCCTATCTCTCTTAATATACTAATTCCTGGCCTAGTGCCCTTTAACCTAACCTAAAATACAGCAAACAAAGAAATGACAATTATACATTCCATCTCAACAAAATTAAAAGAGAATAATGCTATACTAACCAAAGCTGATAAAGGAAATACAGCAGTTGTTATGTACAAAAATGAATATGACAATAAAATAAAAGATTTTATTCAAAATAACAAATTAACACTTTTAAAAAAGGATCCTACTAACCATTACTCAAAAACAACTAACAAAATCATTTCTAAATGTAATACAATTCCAAAACCTATACAATATCAATTAAAAATGACCAACCCCAAAGCTCCTACCCTAAGAGCTCAACCTAAAACACATAAAACAAATATACCAATCAGACCAATAGTCAACTTTCAAAATGCACCATCATATAAATTATGCAAATATTTAAATAAAAAGATTCAAGAAAACATCATTTGGGACTACAATTACAGCATAAAGAGCACTACTGAACTGATACACAATATAAAAAATATTCAAATTCCAAACCAATGTCAATTTATATCATTTGATATACAAGACATGTACACAAACATTCCTACTAAAGAAACATTAAACATTTTGAGAAATGATCTCACACTAACCAACAGACTCAACACTAATGAAATTAATGATATCATCAAATCAACTGAAATTTGTATTGAACAAAATTACTTCAAATATAATGACAAATTCTACAAACAAAATAATGGACTACCAATGGGATCTCCTTTATCAGGAATAATAGCAAACATCTTTTTACACAATCTGGAACAAAACAAAATTTTGAATGAATCAAATCCTCACAAACAAAAAATAATCTATTGGTTTCGTTATGTTGATGATGTAATATGTCTTTTCCAAGGAAACGAAAAAGAAAGTGACGATTTACTAGAATACTTAAATTCATTAAATGACAAAATAAAATTTACAAAAGAAAATGAAACAAAAGAAATAAACTATTTAGATCTAACAATCACAAATATTGGAAATAAACACTCTTTCAAAATTTTTAGAAAATCAACCCAAAGTGACTTACTAATTCCATATAATTCTAACCACCCATGGAAGTACAAATTATCTAGTTTTAGATCAATGATAAACAGAATGTTAAACGTCCCAATGCAAAAATATGATTATGAAGAAGAAAAAAGAACAATAAAATACTTAGCTTCGAAAAATGGTTACAATCCGACAATTGTTGACAAATTAATAAAAAGAATAAAAAGAAACAAGAATAAGAAAATGGAAGAAAAAGAAAAGAAAAAATTTATCAGTGTTCCTTACAATACAAAAATGAATAAAGCTATTAGAAAGACATTTCAACACAGTAATTATACACTCAGTTACAAAACAAAGAACAATACTTTTACTTTAATTAACAAATTATCCAACAAAGAAAATAAAAATAACAAATATGACAAATCTGGAATATATAAAATAAAATGCTCAGAATGCAATTCTTTTTACATAGGACAAACTGGAAGAACATTTAATTTACGTTACAAAGAACACATACAAGCCATAAGAAACAACAATTCAACATCAAATAAATCTAACTTTGCAGAACATATTCTCCAATCAAATCACAGTTATCAAAATATAAATGAAAATGTTACAGTTTTAGAATACGAGAAGAAAGGAGAAAAAATGAATACAAAAGAAAATTTACACATATACATAAACAATTATAATGAACCAGAGAACATATTAAATACACAAATTAACATGAACAATCCTATATACGAAAAAATAAGAGAAGTTAAAAAACATAAGAATCAAAAAGTAAAATTCAACTTACCCACACACTAAATTAATCATATGTAATGTTATTTTCATATGTTTTATTTTTATTTTTATAATTTGTTAATTTATTTTAGGTTATGTTATATACTATCTGAAGATGGCCTAAGAGCCGAAACCGGTAATATATTTTTATAAAAAATGAATAAAAGGGTACTTTATTATATTTATCATTTAATTTATTAAAATAGTAGCCCTAACGTGAACTAGTTTATACATTTACAATGGCTAATTACCCAGAAATTGTTCACAAATACAAATACAACAACCTAAAAGAGATGACCATTAAAGAAGATATTAAGTTTAACAAGAGATGCCTAAGTGAAAATATTACTCCTAACTACATCCAACTATATACAAAAGTAAAATCTAGAGCTGCACTTATTACATTGGAGACTGCCAAGAAAATATGGATCAAAGAAGAAATTAATACTCTATATATGAAACTACACAAATTGAACCAAGAAAAAGAAGAACTATATCAAAATCTTAAATCACAATACCACCACGAATCTATCGAAGAAATAAACCATTACATAAAAAACTGGATCCAACCAATCATTAAAAAGAAAAGGGAAATTCACATATCAAAACTAAATTCATTAAAACAAACAATTATAACATCTACCCAAGAGAACAATTCACAATGTAAGTTCAAATTTTATCCTAAATTTCATAATTTGACTACCATACCTTTTAATGAAGAGGAAAATAATACTTTAAATAAATCAATAAAATACAACATAAATCTTGACCACAAAGTACATGAAATCGAAGATGATTTAATCAATATGGACGTATCCATAATGACAACTGATACAAAAGAACGAGAACATTTCAGACATGCTTTCATACATGAACTAAATAAAATTAATATAAACACAAATAATAATATAAAAACACATACAGCAAACAAAGAAATGACAATTATACATTCCATCTCAACAAAATTAAAAGAGAATAATGCTATACTAACCAAAGCTGATAAAGGAAATACAGCAGTTGTTATGTACAAAAATGAATATGACAATAAAATAAAAGATTTTATTCAAAATAACAAATTAACACTTTTAAAAAAGGATCCTACTAACCATTACTCAAAAACAACTAACAAAATCATTTCTAAATGTAATACAATTCCAAAACCTATACAATATCAATTAAAAATGACCAACCCCAAAGCTCCTACCCTAAGAGCTCAACCTAAAACACATAAAACAAATATACCAATCAGACCAATAGTCAACTTTCAAAATGCACCATCATATAAATTATGCAAATATTTAAATAAAAAGATTCAAGAAAACATCATTTGGGACTACAATTACAGCATAAAGAGCACTACTGAACTGATACACAATATAAAAAATATTCAAATTCCAAACCAATGTCAATTTATATCATTTGATATACAAGACATGTACACAAACATTCCTACTAAAGAAACATTAAACATTTTGAGAAATGATCTCACACTAACCAACAGACTCAACACTAATGAAATTAATGATATCATCAAATCAACTGAAATTTGTATTGAACAAAATTACTTCAAATATAATGACAAATTCTACAAACAAAATAATGGACTACCAATGGGATCTCCTTTATCAGGAATAATAGCAAACATCTTTTTACACAATCTGGAACAAAACAAAATTTTGAATGAATCAAATCCTCACAAACAAAAAATAATCTATTGGTTTCGTTATGTTGATGATGTAATATGTCTTTTCCAAGGAAACGAAAAAGAAAGTGACGATTTACTAGAATACTTAAATTCATTAAATGACAAAATAAAATTTACAAAAGAAAATGAAACAAAAGAAATAAACTATTTAGATCTAACAATCACAAATATTGGAAATAAACACTCTTTCAAAATTTTTAGAAAATCAACCCAAAGTGACTTACTAATTCCATATAATTCTAACCACCCATGGAAGTACAAATTATCTAGTTTTAGATCAATGATAAACAGAATGTTAAACGTCCCAATGCAAAAATATGATTATGAAGAAGAAAAAAGAACAATAAAATACTTAGCTTCGAAAAATGGTTACAATCCGACAATTGTTGACAAATTAATAAAAAGAATAAAAAGAAACAAGAATAAGAAAATGGAAGAAAAAGAAAAGAAAAAATTTATCAGTGTTCCTTACAATACAAAAATGAATAAAGCTATTAGAAAGACATTTCAACACAGTAATTATACACTCAGTTACAAAACAAAGAACAATACTTTTACTTTAATTAACAAATTATCCAACAAAGAAAATAAAAATAACAAATATGACAAATCTGGAATATATAAAATAAAATGCTCAGAATGCAATTCTTTTTACATAGGACAAACTGGAAGAACATTTAATTTACGTTACAAAGAACACATACAAGCCATAAGAAACAACAATTCAACATCAAATAAATCTAACTTTGCAGAACATATTCTCCAATCAAATCACAGTTATCAAAATATAAATGAAAATGTTACAGTTTTAGAATACGAGAAGAAAGGAGAAAAAATGAATAAAAAAGAAAATTTACACATATACATAAACAATTATAATGAACCAGAGAACATATTAAATACACAAATTAACATGAACAATCCTATATACGAAAAAATAAGAGAAGTTAAAAAACATAAGAATCAAAAAGTAAAATTCAACTTACCCACACACTAAATTAATCATATGTAATGTTATTTTCATATGTTTTATTTTTATTTTTATAATTTGTTAATTTATTTTAGGTTATGTTATATACTATCTGAAGATGGCCTAAGAGCCGAAACCGGTAATATATTTTTATAAAAAATGAATAAAAGGGTACTTTATTATATTTATCATTTAATTTATTTCATATAAAACTAAAAATAATTTGAAAAATAAATTAAAAAATCCAAAAGATACTGAGAATGACGAAAATAAATCAGGAATTTATGAAATAAACTGCAATGACTGTAACAGCAAATACATAGGCCAAACAAAAAGGAAAATTAAAAAAAGATTTCAAGAACATTTTTCACACATAAAATTTAATAGAGAAGAAAAATCTGCAATTGCCAATCACTGCATTAACACTGGCCATAGTATTACAAAAAACAATTTAAAATTATTAAAACATATAACAACACCAAAATATTTAAATGCATGGGAATCATGGTACATTAACAAAGCAAATTCTGAAAATTTATTAAACCAAGAAGATGGACCGATTCAAAATTCTATTTTACTTTCAAAACTATAAACAATTAATTGATATTCAATTTATAATACTTTTAAATTCATAATAAAACTACCATTTAGAATAATAATAATATATTTAGCCACAAAAGTTAAAAATTTTAAAACATATGTTTATATAAGCTTATATTACTTTTATTTACTTTTTGTATATTTATTTGTGATGTGTCTGACGATGATAGCCTTGCTATCGAAAGGCCTCACTATTAAAAAGTTTTTATTAGTTTAAATTGTTTTATTTAAAAAATTATATTACTGTATGATATAGTGATCTCGTGGAATAAAATTTTAACCTTGTACATACATATCCTCCTTGGGTCCAGCGTCATCGTCAGGTCTGGGCGCCCACTAGGAGGGCTTAGTGGGCGCCCATACCCGGTAGTGATGCTAGACCGGAGGAGGATATGTATGTACATTAAGTCTGATCAAAAATCATGCGGAAACGGTCGAAAATAGGAAAATAGCCAAAGTTTGATGAAATATAGAAGACGAGCTGAAAGACAGAAACAAATGAGCTACCTATAAATCAATGCAGATCAAAATGCTCTTTGCAATGGAATAAGTTAGACTTTCATAGCTGCATTTATATTTTTATCATAAATGTTTTTGTAAACCATTGCAAGGATGAACATCTAAATTGATTCCTAGGACCGATTAGGGTGCTAAAGATAGTTGTATTTTATGCAGTTATTTGTAAAGATAAGAAAATAAACAAAATATTTGTGTTATGAGTAATACATACTGAATAGTTTGTTAGTACTAGAGAGAAATTTGGTGCTTCAGGCTGGCTGTAGTTACAAGAAAACTTTCGGTCCCATCAAAAACGGAAAGTGCTAGGGGTGTTTTCTGCTTCTCATTACTTTTAGTCAGATAGTGCATTAGCTGTTATTTGTGTTGTGTTTTCGATATATTCAGTGTGTTATATGTGTTATAATGTTTTTTTGTTATTCTTGATTTAAATCACGAAAAAAGTGTGATTTAGAAAACCGAATATTGTCATTAAGTAATAGAAAATTGCATTGTTCTGATGTTATAAAATAGTTTCATTTTCAATACATTATACACATTTGTAAACAAAATTTATATTATAATAAATAATACAAATTTTGTTTGAGGCAGGATATATCTGTTAAGATCAGCGTCTTAAGAATAAATAAATAACAAAATCAAATTTGCCAAAAATATAGACAGATGACCTGATTTCCTCCAAAATAGGAGCTAGATTAGGCTTAAGGTGGGATTACACACATAGAAAAGTCCCTTTTCTTCTGTGTTCACACGGGAATGTCTTTTCTTGCGTTTTAGCTGAGTTATGTCAACGTTCAGGTTATGTTTACATTATAGTTCTAGAATAGAGGAAGTGCTTATATTATTCTCAACTATTTTTACTCTCATTCGTGTTTTTTATATGTTCACTATAATCCATGTTTTTGATTTGCCACAAACAAGGAAACCCCATATACAGATCTATAAAATCTTTAATAAATTAACAAGTACTAGTTGTAGGTCTGATGACATGAATTTGCGAGATACTTTTTTAAATCCAAAATCTTAGCAACCAAATAGAACAGGATAGGAAAGTTAGTACTTTATAGTGATTCCTATTTCTGACGATATGACAAGACAAGTGTTCAAACCCTCCACCTTATCATTGCAGTTTCCACAAAACATTGCTCGCCTCCTCAGTTTTCATATCCATCTTTCGTTTTCATTCGGTCCGACAAAACGTACATTTTGGTGTCCACAAGCTACGTTATAGCGGATAGGATATGTCGTTGCCAACTTGATGTACAATGAGACGTTGTGTTTAAATCCTCTTAACCCTTCCCACGCGGCATAAAATCAGCCTAATTTATGTGTAACGCTGAATTAACATAAAAAATTTATGTTTATTTTTCAAATTTAATTTTTGTTTTGGTTTTGTATATATAATAGTAGTAAAAAAATATTAAACTTATGATACTTCAATTGTGTATGCCTATTATAATTTAGGTGAAAGTTATAGGTTTTTAACAAAAAATCACATTTTTGACTAAAAATAATTTATTATGTACCGGTTTACTATTATAATATAGGCCTATGCCAAAAATGTAAAAGGAATACAAACTACAAGAAAACTAAACAAAATTTTTATAACACATCTCAGAAGTTTGGTAACGTGTGATACACTTCGAAACACTTGTCCGGGTGTAGCGCCGGTTTCGCTGCGCAGCTCTTACAGAAGTATATTGTTTCCTTCCGCATTCCTCTCTTCGTACACACACACTACGCATCTTACAGTTCCCTTTTCTTTTCTATCCATAAAGTGCGGCTTTAACGGTGCGGATCTAACTCAGAGCACGTCGCTAGACAGACTGACTAAAAGCGCGCGTATATACTCGTCTGCCGCGCCCAGAAAGGGAGGGGAGTGGCCGGCCGCCTGGCGCCTATATACAAAATGGTGACTCGTTCTATTGTTGACCAGTGCCGATGAGAAAACAACACGCCCATGTCCTTTGGAATATACGGAGAACATATTCCTGCATTCTAATGGGACTTATGTGAACTAGTTACCTCACCAGCTGACTAAATAACGAGTTGCGAGTGTACTCGTTATTCGCGTTTCGGTCGAAGTCATGTTTGCGGATATATCCGTTTGCCGCGTGGGAAGGGTTAAGGCTAATCTGGGCCTACAAAATGTGTATATTTTTATGTTATTTAAATTTATTGCAAGTACTATGTAACTATACTTGTTTGTTGTTGTTGTTTTCTAACTAAATTACATAAATACATTTCGTCTTCTTTCTTAGTATTTTTACAAGTTAGCATCCTCACTGATTTTCTAACTAATTAAAAAATATAATATGACAAGTTTGTTTGTTACTCTATAAATGTTACATGTAATTACATACAAAATCATTCTTCATTAAGTATGGATTTAAAAACATACCTAAAGATATATTTTAATTTTTCACTATGAATTGTTCAATGTTTTATGTTGATTAGTCATTTTGCACCCGCTATCTTATTATTCTATAACTTTTATATTTTTGTAACTACTTCCATACAATTTACATTTTCTTGTAGTAAAAATATGGTAATTATAAACTAAGTATAGTAAAAAATTAGGGATGGGTCGGTCCCTAAAGTCGGTTATCCGTTCTATCAGTTATTGACTAAAGAACCAGAATCGAGTACCGATGGGAAAATCTCGGTTCTGTGGTTCCGGTTCCAGAAAAAGTAAATGGGTAGTTTCAGGTGTGAAAAGTGCTGATAAACAGAACAATCAGATGGCCACAAGATAAACAATATATCTTTATCAGAAAATATCTGACCTTAGAAGGCCTCTTCTTTATCAGTAGGTGATTTGGCTACGAGATAAACAAAATATCGAAGTCAGAAAATACTCACCCATAGTCTGACCACTTTTATCAGCATGTGAAAAGAGGCAGATGACATTAATGAATAGGAATTCACACGCAAAGGCATTCAGTTTTTGTTCAAGAGTCCAGGTCCTTCCTGCCTGAGCTCTACCCTTGTGTATTAAGACTAAGACCCTTTCTTATCACTTCTTATTCTTATTCTTATTCTTACTCTTATTCTTACAAATGAGACGCCGACACAACGTTGTGCGTATTTTAAGGCGAATATGAATGGTTTTATGAGTGTAGGATGAGTGTGGATGAGTGTAGTTTGGTTACTAACTGAGTTCAACTGTTCCTCAGAAAGGGCAATTTATTAATATCCCAACAGCCAGGGCAACTAAGGGACCTACAGCTTTACGTGGAATCCGAACCACGTAGTGCTGGTCTGATTTTCAGCTAATTGACAAGCCTGATACTCAGTTATCTCCCCCACACAACATCCGCACAATGATTACCACCCAACATGGACACCCCAGACTTCTCTAGTAGTGTCCACGCCGATAGCAACCACCAAGCGGACGCCATGTCGGTATTAAGAGGACCGAGCATACAACCTATCGCCTACAATCTCCCAAACACTTTGTCCCCATGTAGCTGGGGATCACTTCCTTTCTGATAAAAAACTCCTTGTGGAAACATTCCATTCCATTCTGTGTACAACTCATCTAACATTCTGAAATTAATTATGCTTCTAGTTTTATTGTGTATTTTGAAAAAAAAATTCATAGACTTGTAATGAAAAAACAATGAATACAAAACCTAGGTAATTGGATTGAAAAATAACATTTTCTTAATATTGTATCAAAACTAAATAAAGTGAATAAATTAGTTCACTTTTTTACTATAAACAAAATGAGTCTTTGGCATTTTGATTTCAAAATAGTTAAATCTTATTTTAATTTGTTTTTTTCTTTTTACAAAGTCTTAAAAATGGGTTAATGTTTTAAATTGCATTGACTTAACATTTATTGACTAAAAATAGTTTTTTATTTCTTAAATTTAAAACAAAATGTAATTGTAATTTATAAAAACATTTTTGGTATTATTGGCTGTATAGTTTTTAATTAATGTGAGTAGCATTTATATTTTCTTAGTTCAGTATTAGCACCAGTTGAGAAAAAAAACTAATAGTTAATAAAAATAGTTTTTTTTTTCAATAGTTAATAAAAATAATTTTTTTAATTTATTACATTATTTGTTTTTCTATTTATTTTTGACATACTACAATTAAATCAACCTCTTAAATTTAGTTTTGGTAATATCAGTCAATTGTGATTTGTTTTTGAGTAAGTTTTATTACTAAACCAGACCTAAAATGGCAGGTTATTTTTTAGTTTTCTCTAGGCTTACAAGTTTTTTAATTTCCTGAAGGTAAATTTCAATTGCATACTAATTTGAGCATTATATTCCATTTAGCAAAATTGTATACTTTTTAAAATTTAAATTATATACTCTCTTTGTGCAAAAAATGTAAACAATCATACCCTGAGAATAAATAAAATGTTACCAATTCTATAGTTATTGGAAATATTGTATGTAATTTTATAGATTTTTAGTGTGTGTTATACTTCATATCGGAGAAATCGCCAAATACTATGTACTGTTTTTACTGACTGATTCCACATAATTTGTTGATTTACTGGCGTAAAGGTATTGGATAAATTTTCACCTTTTTCTGAAAGTACTCAGAACCGAGAACCAATTTCAGTAAAAAACGAACAGGACCAGAAAAAATGGAACTGACCCATCACTATGAAAAATCATGAAAGAAATAATACTATATATTTTTATTATTTAGTTAAATTGTTTCGGTAATGAAATTATTTATGTTACTGCCTTCTAAAATTACAAAAATATAACCTTATATTAATACAAATTTGTAGTTACAGTCTCTCAGACGGAATAGAACAATCCTGAGCACTGACTTTTTATTTCGATTTCTTTGAAAAATCCCAATATATTTTTTTATTTTACATTAAATTCTTGTTCAGTTTGGCCCTCTTGGAATGTTATACAAACATTCTTAATTACTCCTAAAAAGGGTTGTAAGGTAGAATTTTTTATCAAAATTTTTCATTGTTTTTCGTTATTTGTAAGATTGCATATATTTAGGATCACAATACCGAAATTATGGTTACTATAGTGTAAATTACAGTTTCTGAAAAGAAAAATAGTATTTTTATGATTTTTACAAAAAAAAGGCTTGCAACATATGAAAAACAAAATAGTGCAGTTGGAATTTTGTATTACTATGCATCTCTATGGTTGAAAAATAACCTTTGTTAGCTTATATTCATAGAAAACTGATAAATCAATGTTGGGCATATTTCTGGTACTATCAGAAAATACCAATTTCATTTAAACATTTTCTTATTAAATTATCTTACAAAACGTGTTTTACTCTGTTGTATTGTAGTTTAAAACTGTCCCTGAATACTGTGACTGATTCATTCGCTCTAGTAACTCAAGTTCTCTTATTTAAATACACAATGAATTCTTTGCATGCATGCTGCATTTACAGAATATATTCATGGCTGGTTTTCTTACAATGCTTTAGAGAACATTTAGAACAGAGGAATGTTGACTTTCTACATCTAAATCATGCCTTATGAACTAGTTTTGGTCACGTAAAATAGAAATAAACAATAGTAGTCTAACATCATTAAATAAAAATTGAAATAAAATAATTATATATATTTATCAACTACAATACCGTAGATTTTCACAAAAGGGTAAATGTCTGAATTGTCGAGGTTTTAGGCTTTGTTAGTGTCAGGAAAGCAGGCTCACTTTTTTTCATTTGGTAAGTTCTTTGAGAGCTAACACATACACAAAAATAAAACAAACATCGAGATATTTCAAGACCACTGGTCTTATCTTCAGTCCATTATGATATTCTACTGTCAAATCCGTTATCTCATTGGTGTATATTCTGCTAAGATTATCAATGGACTCTAGGTGCTCTGCTAATTGTTTTTAGGATTGTGTATTATTATCTGTAAGTGCTAAATTTAGCAAGTTAATTTGCCGGTGTGGTTTATTTAATTTAATAATTAACTTAGTTAATTTAATTAATTAATTAAATTGCCGGCATGCTGGCTCAGTGGCTAAGGCTTCAGACTGCAGAGGGCAGGTTCCAAGGTTCGAATGCCCACTGAGCCAGTGGTCTGTACTTCACTCGTTGAATAAAGTTGACGCACAGGCTGTAGACCCATGTCAACTGGCGAGTAGTTTTTTATTAAAAGTAGGTAAGTTATTTAGAATTAAATAATTAGCATTTATAAATAATTAAATTCATTATTGTTTATTTAGCTCAATTTGTATTATGTAATATAATAATAAATACTTTAAACAATATTGTAGAATAAGCAATGAATAAAGATTGCCGCCAGATCCTCTACTTCTATTTTCATTCCATAAGGAATAGGTGTTGATTGTAAAGTAAATAAATGAGTCTTTTATTTATTTTACAGAGCTGTAAGTGTAACAAAAAAAAACTAATAAGCCCACAATGTAGTTAGACTAGTTATAATAATAAAAACAGATTATTTTCAATGAATCCTTTAATCTTAAAATTTATATTCCATTTACATATTCATTTACTGTAATAGTGTGCCTTATTGAAATGGGGCATAGGAAAACTGAATTATGTAATTACCAACAAAAAAATTAAATCATACTAATAAAATTGTGCATCTGGAAAGGAAAATATTAACCAACTAGAATATCTAGACTAGTTGATATAAAAATAAACTGCAGTTAAGGTGGAGTTCTTCTCCATTGTCAGTGTTACAATGTTTAAATGTGTAGAATACTTATACAGCACTAACTGTATATAGGTTTCATCAACTGTAGATTTAGTAAATATCTATTATGACACAGCTTACCTTTGACTCGTCTCACGGTAAAGCCAGAATTGTAATGAAAATGATGGTTATAATTAAATGGAGTTAGATAGCAAATATTATAATCCTCCAATCAAAGTAAGGCATGTCTGATCATTTATTATTTTACGCTCAAAAAATCATAATAAAATAATATTAAAATTATGATTCCTTTAATGGCAAGTATGACTCCATGGTAGATTTATAGTTTTGGTTTTCAAGGGGCACTCATGGCTACATGGCTCCCGAGGTGCTGAGCAAGGGAACAGCCTACGACTCAAGTGCAGACTGGTTCTCTCTCGGTTGCATGCTGTACAAATTGCTCAAGGGTCACAGTCCTTTTCGACAACACAAGACTAAGGATAAGCATGAGATTGACCGCATGACACTGACCATGGTAAGTCATAAATGAATTTTCTTCAAAAATATATGGACTAATTTTTAGTGTGTTATTTATTAAATAGTTTTCTCGCTCCATCAAATGTATCATAAAAATCATAACTATATCTTACTATCTAAAATAAGCAGCGTCTAAACAAAATTTGTTTGGCTCCAAGGATAATTATTTTTTTGTAGAGGGGGGAGTTTTGACCACAAGAAATCGATTGGCACCGGTCTCAATCCTGGGAAAATTCTAATTTCTATCCCAAAGCTCCTAAACGTCCCGTGTTATCGACTTCTAGCAGAAAAACCAATATAGAACCATTATCAGCTTCTAGCAGAAAGTGAGGTATCAAACTATAGGTAATTTTCACTTAAATCACATTATAGTGTTGCATTTTAGAAGAGACAACATTTAAGGGCTCTGCCGTTCCTCCCAAATAAAAAATATGCTCAAAAACCCAAAATTGGGTAATGTTAGACTAATACATTCAAGTGGGGTATTCTTCTCTTGATTACTAATATACCATAGATTTTAGAAAAGGCTATGTTTATGGGCTCCTCTGCCCCAAAAATCAAAATTCAAGGTCATACTGCTTAAGAATCCTGGCGAGGCCATAGGCAAATCTTCCTCACAAGGCGATATGCCGAGATCCACAAATGGGACTGTAGTAGAGTGCCTTGGTTAAGTTTCAGGCCAAACTTTCCCCTGCGAGGCCATAGGCCAAATTCAACAAAGGGGCCTGTCGCAGAGCGTCTTAGCTTCTCCATGAGGTCACAGTCTGTTCCACAAAGAGGCTACAGGTAAACATGGAAGACCTCTGAAACAAACTTGTATAATAACCTACAAGGTAGAGCAACAACAAATGATCCTCAGGACTCTCTAGGAGATATGAATGCTACCTCTTCAGTTTCAAAATTTAAGCTGAGCGAAGTTCGGTCTCTTGGTACTTTATTAAAATTTCAGAGCATTTGTTAGGGGCATTTAATACATTTACTTCTGAAAACAACATATTAAAATTACCAATATGCTTTTTAATAAATATTTTACGATAAATTTTTAATAATAAGTATTTTATGATAAAAATGTTAAATGAGTCAAACAGGATAGACATATATAGTTTATAACATGTTGAAGTTATGGAAAAAATTCTATCAAGCACACTTGAGCAATGTTGCTACGTGCACCCAGCACTGCCTGCTTGTGACAACGTTCATCGCTGCTCGCAGTGAATGTGTTAATGTAATACGAGGGTAGGACATAGCAAACTTACCTGAAAGGCCTATAAACTAACTGTTGGTTGTACAAAATTGATTTCTCATTAAATTTTGTACTGGTTTAAATGTTACATACATTCTTCACCTATTAGAATTTCTGCACCAAACCTTATTTTTTACTGTATCATGAAGCTAATGAGAAAAAAATAGAATGAACAATATTTTTTGCCCTTGACGTGTATAATATTGCCTTAAATGTACAGTATAAGTATACTCTCCAGCTGCCAGTCGCAGGTTTTAAGATCCTATTAGTTTAATATTTTTAACTTGTTGAAAAAAGTTCATAAACACATCTTAGAACTGAATATTACACATTAAAAATATAAGTAAGTATTATTTTATTTTTAGATTTGTTTAATTTTTATGCACTTGTCACTTGGTAATTATTATACTTAAATAAGGAGTTTGCTAAGTGCATATTCTAAATTGTTCTTTGTAATGTTTATTTCAGAATGTTGAGTTGCCTGAATCATTTTCAAAAGAACTAAGAACGCTGTTGGAAGGACTGCTCATGAGAGACATTGACAAGAGACTTGGCTGCCGAGGACAGGGGTATGAAAAAAAATAATAAATTTTTAAAAATTAAAAAATACAAAAATATTTACTAAAAACCCCGAGGACAGGGGTTTTTTAGTAAATTGTTGAGGCGTTAAAGAGCCTGTGTTATTTGTGATTGGTCTAACTCATCATTTATTACTAAGATCTTAAATTGAATAACTCACATTAACAATAACTGTGTATTTGTACAGAGCTGATGAAGTAAAAGAGCATCCATTCTTTGCTGGATTGGATTGGCAGCAAGTGTACATACAAAAATATACGCCACCATTGATACCTCCGCGGGGAGAGGTCAATGCTGCTGACGCTTTCGACATTGGCTCGTTTGATGAAGAAGACACAAAGGGAATCAAGGTAATCACGTGGAAACAGTAAAATAATAAACTTATTAGTTCTGTAGCATCAATCCAACTGATGTAGTACACCATGAAGAATATTTCAGTTTAAAAAAAATACTTTATTATCTTATTTTATTCATAAATAAAACTTTTTATAGTTATAAATAAGTAGTTTTTTAATTAGCATAATACGTGTTGGTACATATACAGTACAAGTAAACGTCACACAACACAAATTTATTACAATATATGCACAAAATGCACAAATATACTACAATACAAGCACAAAATGCACAAATATTATGGTGATCGATTTCGGTGAACCACGCTCACCTTCCTCAGACCCGAGGGATTCACAAAAGAATCTCAGACCAGAGGGATTCTTTTGTGAATCCCTCTGGTCTGAGGAAGGTGAGCGTGGTTCACCGAAATCGATCACCATAATATTTGTGCATTTTGTGCTTGTATTGTAGTATATTTGTGCATTTTGTGCATATATTGTAATAAATTTGTGTTGTGTGACGTTTACTTGTATTATAAATAAGGTAAATATTTTTAAAGGTAGCCATTCATGGCCATCATTTGATCTACCCTCCATTCAAGTGTATGAAGTTTAACATTTGAGTCTAGACCAACAATTTATTTGTCTATTTTTAAAACAAAATATTTTAAATGTTTGAAATATGTTTGCAAGATAACTTTTATAAAATGAATATGTCAGAACTCAAGATATTAAAAAAAGGCCTAATATAGTTTTTGTTATATAACTTATGTTGCATGGACAGAAAATTATAAGTATTACATCAACTGTAGACAGTACTTGAATAAAATGTTTAATTGAAATATGTTTATAAATCAGAAAAGGACTTTATCTAATTCAAAATTTTCAAAAAAGGTTTTTCAAAAATTTGACCTATTGCAATAGGACCTTTGTTATCAAATCAAATTAGCGGTCAGGCTGAATGTCATAGTTGGAACATGAATAATTGATTTTCAAGCAAAAATCTGTAAGTAAAGAAAACTGCTTCCAATATATGAACTCAAAATAAAATATTAAACTATAACAATTTGGTAGCCTGTGGAAGTGAGTTTAGGGCTCAAATCCATTAACACGTTCGCTGCGCTAAAAAGGTAGTATTGCAACTCTAAAATGCTAAAAAATATTTGTGTGACTACTTAGCAAAAAATGGTCTTCAGGTGTCCATAATGTTGATTGCAGATTTTTATGTAACCATTCAAGAAGGAATTGATGGTGTCATTTCCGGTACTACAATTGTAGTAGGCCGCCACTGGTGCCAGTTTGTGTGTTGTCGCCACTCACATTCTTAGCCGCACGACCCCACTAACACGCATACCATTGTTCTTTCACGTAAAAAGTCAATAAAATACAAATAATATGACAAGAAATAAATTTACACATCCCCCGTCAAATGTTCCTTTAGTATAAAGTTTGCCAGTAGTCGGCGACCACGTGGGGGATCAACGGCCCTTTGCGTCGTCATCAGAGCTGTCTGAACTGGAATCCCATATTTCTTCATTTTCCGAATCAAAGTTTTCAACAATTTCATTATCTTTACGCTCCTCCATTTCACTAAAAAACAATCCTAAAACCTCACAGTACAATGCTCATAGAGCACTGACACAGTAAAAAACCGAAATGGCCGATCTGAATACGATTTGCGCTAAAACGAAGTACGAAACCGGCACCACACGCGGCTACAATAATAATGTTCCCTGCCAAATGCTGAGCTCACACATGAGGTAATGTTGGAGAAGGGAGCGCTGTACTACAATTGTAGTAGTCCGCGTGGCGTGCCAATGGCAAGGTACTACAACTGTAGTAGCCCGCAGTCTAAGTGTTAAGTTATTAATATCAAATAGTGGTAGTAGTGTATTCAAGATGTGCAAGAGCTACAAATTTTTTACAATTCTATAAGAACTACTACATTAAGATTTCTAAAAGTAAAAATGTTCATGATATAATAGAATCACTCTAATATAAAGCTGTAACAGGATCACCAACTGACTGTTATAAATGTTTACGCAGTTCTAAGTGCTGTAAAATTTTAAAATTTAGACTGCAAGTTGATTTAACTATTTCGGCACCAGAAATATGTAATCATTGTATGTTTTTTACAAATAAGAGATGTTTTAGGAGGTTAAAAATCATTAATTCGCTATGAGAAAAGCATTGTTATATAGGCCTTACAGATCGTAGTTTTGTTCCAATTCTTCTTGTAACTTTTTCAGTGCCAAAATATTTTGGAAAAGTACTCAACCATTTTTCCCATGTTTTCTGATGTATTTTCCATATTTAAAAAAATGGTTACCTTACATTTTCATATATCATTCAGAACACAATTTAATTTTCTATATACATGTGAAATATTTTGTTTCTATCTTCAAAAACCAAAAAGTTTTACTTAAAAAAAAAATAACTACACTTCAAAATTGTTTGTCCTTATTTTAGGATTAATCTATCCTTTCTATTTGTATTTTGTTTACTTTTGAAATAGTAAACAAACAATTTAAATGAAAAGTAACAAGAATAAATATAGAAATAAAACATATTAATGAGCTAGCATTTGGCGGGAACTTGTCGTGTGATGGTACAAACTCGTTAGCAGTTGGCATGAATTCGCGCATGTGTCAGCGACCACGGCATTACTAATGCTTTCATAATAATGATTTTTAACATGTTTCTATGACGTAAAACCTACTTTAAATGAAAGACCAATTTGTCTCAAGCAGACTTATATATATATTTAGAAAAATATGCATTTACTGATTATTTACAAAGCTATTTGTAAACGTACGGCTCAACCGGACATTTGCACTTCTGGCACATTTTAAATGTCCGGCTTAACTGGACGTTGGCACTGAAAGAGTTAACCAATAATACTAATTTTAAGATATAAATACGTTACAAAGTAATAACGTTGTGGCTGCAATCAGTTATTTATACAAGCATTTTTATGACAAAGTAATTTTAATTCATTAAACAATCGTGACATGACATTTTCGAGCAGTGAGTACAATTTTTATTTTTAGGTCACATAACTTTGACCAGCATAACAGTTTTTAAACTAATCAAAGTAATCAATGAACTAACAAGAAATGTTGTACCAAATGTAGAGTATTTGGCAAATAGCATTTTGACACGTGGAGAAAATGTTGTTTTTTAAGTTTAATTTTTTTGAGGCTGCAAGAATTTTGTTCCAAAGTCAGTTTTTTGAAGCCTAAGATTCTCAAGAACTTTCAAATTTAAAATTAGTTTTCATCTGTTGTAGTTTTCTTATACAATTTGTTTTAGTATAAATAATGTAACTAGTTTTGTGAAGTAATTGAATTATTTATAGTTGGTATATTGGAGTATTGGAGATATAGGACATCAGCAAACTTACCTTAAAAGACAGGATTTTGTTGAGTTTCTGTAGACCATGGTGGTATTTAGTGATAAGGGGTAAGCATTGGTAACTTCTTCTGGTTTGGGGTTGGTTTTGGGACTGGGCTAAATGGATTTAGTTTTTAATAAGGTTGGTAGGGTAACCTTTCTTTTGGAATGCACTGACAAGTTGGTTATTACAATTTACTATTGTTTGACATAATAGTAAAAAAATTAGGCTGGCCCACATTTTTATTTGAGGTCATAGTTATATTAACCAAAAGATGCTTTGCTCTTCTATCTATACAGTTTGTTTTATCAGCTCACAAGATTTTTATTAAAGGAGAATCAATTTATTCTCATGCAGTTTGACAGGTTGCTCTAACATCCATGTCTAGACATGAAAGTTCAGCAACCGCAGGTAGAAAGGTCCCTTGATCATAGTACATGTATAGCTTGGTGGGATTTAAAACAAGATCGGCTGTCTAGGAATCAAAATAAGGTGTGACTGGAAAATTTCCAGTGTTTTTTTTTTTCTTGAAAACAAATAGCATCTAGGTAGTTTCCTTTCAGTAATGTATCTAATCACAATACCATAAGTCTCACTTTTTGTAAAAGTTCAAAAAAACCAAAAATTCTCAACTAAATCGAAAGCTTCTTTAAGGCATCCCAAATACTGCCACATGTATAGCCATCATTGAGCAGTTAATAACTTAAAATAGTAACTTAATGAACTCAAATCATAATTGATTACTTGTATCTGTAAAACAACACCACTGCATCACATCCATAGCCTGAACTAGAGCTGCCTACAGGCATCTAGAGACAGTGATAGTGAACAATCATCTTGATAGACAAACTTTAATATAGCTGTTCTGTGATTTGCCTTTGTAGAAGAGTAGAAAACTAAATAAGAAAGAGAAAAGGAAACTTTAGGTTTCTGAGAACAAAGTTCTTTGAAATATTTTTGTTGCTACATACAAACATGGGATATGGAGAAGAAAGCATGTACTGTAAGAGAAATAAGAGACATTTACAATAGTAGTAAGAGACATGATTGCCGAAATAAAGTACAGAAGATGGACAGGACAGGTATTGAGAAGAGAAGAAGAATGTCAACTAAATAGAGTATTCAAAAGTTATCCTAACGATAGCATCTCCAAGGAAAACAGAAACAGAGGTGGTGGTACGAGGTGAAGGTGATATGGATAAGGTGGGATCTACAGAAGTTGACCAATGTGGAAGGGCTTATTTTGGTCAACTTGGATATAAATGATCATGGAAATAAGAGTCAGTGTGAAAAAGTATACAATTGGATTAGTGCTGTACATGTTATAGATATAGAAGGTAAATGTAAGTTGTTGTTTCAGCTAACAGATGCAGATCAGGATTTATACAAGAATTTTCCTTTGGTAATCTCTGAGCGATGGCAGAATGAGGTGGCTGAGACCGTGTTCGAGACAATCAACCAGGAAGCAGACAAGATGGAGCATAAAAGAAAGGCTAAACAGAAACAGAGATTTGATTGTGATGAGAAAGGTAAGTACATTATATTTAATTTGAATAACTGTTTTTACATGTTAAAAACCCAATTTTATTAGCATTTACTAATATGACAAGAAACTTGATGTTAAAATTCTCACAAGTGACAAAAATTACTTTGTAATGAACATGTTAGTTATGTAATACAGTATATACGTTTGAAAAAAGTGTTAGGTAAATAGTAATTAGGGGTGTGCGAGTAGCTTGAAATTCAAATTGTTTCAAGTTTAAAAAAACTCGAACTCGACTCGAGATTTAAAAAAACTTGAAATAATCGAGTCGAGTTTTGCCATATCTTTGAGCATAAAACGCTATAATGAAGAAAAAAGTCCCATTTGTATAATAGATTATAAATAGGGGTGTGCGAGTACTCGAAACTTCGAGTATTTGTTCGAGTATTTTACTACTCGAACAAATATTTTTCAGCTCGAAGCTCCTAAAACTACTCGAAGTTCGATCGAGTAGTTTTATTTCACGAAATATCAGATTTACATCTTAATTTAGTTTTAAGAGTAAACAGTTTTATAATTTATCAATAAAAAATGTTTGTGTTTTATTTTACCCTTAATCATACGTTATCAGTTTGGTACACGTAATTATGAATTTAAGAATAGGTAGTACACGACGACAGTCAAATGAACTAGTCAACGTATTGAACGAGTTCGTTCATTATGATTTGAACTAGTTCAGTACAAAGTGATCAACAGAGCTGGGAAGGTGGCGATCACACATGTAGATTGTCGAGTCTACTAGTCGCTTGTAACCTAACCTAAAATAGCGTGGATAAAACAGAAGTGCGGGTTAGTGTCTTTATGACCCAAGAAATGGGACCAAGAGATCCAGTTCAAGATGCTCAAAAAACCTGTTACCATTACAAATCTAATCGTCTGTGCACCATGGAAATCATGCATATTTTCGTTCATAACAATAATACCGTTCAATCAAAAGAGTCCCGAGAACGGGTCACTTTACATCCCAAGAATCGAACTTCCCATCTTTTCTAGGTGAAAGTTCATCTCGGTTGTAGTGTATGTATGTGCAAGGAACCGTTCAGCTCCTTTTCGGAAATGAAATTATCGTATAATTCTTGCGAGTCGATTGAGGTCTATTTTGTTTTTTAATCTGAGCAGGGAATCGTCCAATGATTTGACGTAAGAAAATACCGTATCATATCATATAAAATATGGTAATGACATTCTAGCAGCATGTGACACAACATTATTGATTTATTTTCTGTCAAATAAAAAATAGATATATATCCGTGGCGAACATCTATTAATTATTATTCCGAAAACTCCTTAGATCTCCAAAACTGTGTGTAATATTAGCGGATACGATATTTTTCCTGTCAAATTGTTCAAATTGTTGAACATTTTTCTAACTATGTTAGACAATAACACAGTTGGAGTGTAAAAGGTGGTAAAGTACGATAATTTTTATTCGTAAATTCACTGAACGGTCCCCTGTTCACATTGACGTCGATGTCGATGTAAACTGTAAAACAATCACGAATCAACCAAAGTGAGAGAGAAACATGTTGGAAGACCTTTTCTAAACAAAATACGACAAATTGAGAGATTCGGAAAATCATTTATATTGAACTGAAGCCTTATCAAACGTCTCGTTTTTATTCATAAGTTTATAGTTTAGCTGCCCAAAATCTTCACCGTATCACTAGTTGGCACTGATTTTTCAGACTGCATCTCGTCACCAATATCGGGTAGACCTATTATTTAGCCGACTACGCCTATGGTTTTCATTCGATTACACCAAGTTTTAATGAATTTCTCGTTATGACATAATTATTTATCTGTTGTTCAGTGTAGCCTCATGTATTGAAGTAGTTTCAAGTTGCACATATTTTATTACCGATCATAATTTAAAAACTAATTCATCCTAAGCGACTTTAAAATTTATTTTTTAGTAAACCTGCTTAGTTATTATTATCAATTGATTGAACCACAGTCTTTGAACTGAACCACCAGATAAACATATCGGTCAGCTGTGAAACAGTATAATTGGCTTGCATAGAAAATCTGATCTGTAATATGAGTGAACAGATTAAATCTTTACAATCCACGTTGTTTCAATTAATAATATACTCTCTTAATTTCTTACATAATATTAGTTCTGAAAAAAGGAAAAAGGTTAAATCTTTATAATCCATGTTGTTTCAATTAATAATATACTTTCTTAATTTCTTACATAATATTACATAATATCTTATTCTTACATAATATTAGTTCAGGAAAAAGGTTTAACAAAACAATGCCACATAAAAATGTAGGAAGGCAGGAATTTACAAGTTTTATTTATCAAATGTTACAATTACAAACAACAAATCAAAATTATTGTGTTGAGTTTAGATATATATAATTACGAATCTGGCAAAACTTAACATACGCTTAGGATGGTGTCTGCCTTTTACAATTGTCTTGGGTGAACAGGAAATCCTTCTGTAAATACTCGCTCGAAAAATACTCGATACTCGAAAAAAATGCCAACTACTCGGCTTGACTCGAACTCAAAAATCACTACTCGCACAAACCTAATTATAAAGATAAGCATTTTATGTAGGCAACTGTATTTAAAATATGATCATATCGTATTCGTAACCGGATATATTCTCGCGATGTATGAAGATTCATAATTCACGCACACCAGTCTCGATCGTACGGTCATGGCGATTACGGTGAAAAGTATTCTCGTTATTTATAAAGAAGGCACGTCCAAATAAGCTGTTCCAAATAGCCGTCACTAGTTATCATACAAAACGTGATAACTGATCACAAAGAATCAGTTATTGAACCGTTTTTAAACTTTGTTACATAACTTTTACCAACATTTGAAATTAACAGTTGCATTTATTTTAAATCCATCCTTTAAAAGTTCATGACTAAAACTATTCTAAGACTGACAATTCAGACAGATTTAATTAAATCGCGTTCAATCTGTAACATAAACTATGCATGGAATGTAAACTATTGAAATTGAAAAGCTATAATAATTTTGGGATAGAATGCTTGGAACATTTTTGTTCTGGCACCGTGATTAATAAAATAACGATTAATGTAGCTATTCCCAGTACATCGCCAACTCAATGAGTCCCAATATAAAATGTACTGCTAGACATGGATTGGATTTGTTATTCATTTTGTTTTGATTTTTCGTTGACATTTACACTAGAGTGGGAATTACAGTTACTTTTTTTATAACCTGTGACGTAATTCTATTATTTTCTGATAACGTGTTATAATAATCTGATAGTTTTGTAACCTGTTACTCTCAACGCGTTGAGATTCCAGACAGTTATTCTGTTTCTATTATGTCCTGATGTTACGTAATAGCTCGAAGCCTTGTTATGGCTAGTCTAGATAATGTTCTAAGTTACCAAAGGTTATGAAGTTAAAGCAGAGATCAAAAGTAATTTTATTTTGTTGGTATGTGGTTAAAGTTATGTCTTATGTTACCGTACGATGTCGATAATGAGTTACGGTCGTTGTGGCTTTACTTTCAGAGTTACCGCTCAAAGTTTGTTCTGTTATCAATAATTTAACTGTAAACTGCAAGAGTCTTAAGTTTCATTCGTAGTTCAGTTATAGTTCCGCTTACTTCTGAGCACGCTATATTTACTCTCCATTACCACCATGCGTTACATTCTTACATATGAGACGCCGACACAACAGTGTTTGTATTTTAAGGCGAATATGAATGGTTATATGAGTGTAGGATGAGTGTAGTCTGGTTACTAATGAGTTCAACTGTCTCTCAGAAAGGGCAATTTATTAATAGCCCAACAGCCAGGGCAACTAAGAGACCAACAGCTTTACGTGGAATCCGAACCACATAGTGCTGGTCTGATTTTCAGCTAACTGACAAGCCTGATACTCATTTATCTCCCCCACACAACATCCACACAATGATTACCACCCAACATGGACACTCCAGACTTCACTAGTAGTGTCCACGCCGATAGCAACCAACACGCGTACGCTACAGTTATATAAAGATCGTTTTGATCTTATCATGCATCATGACTGGGAATTACAAAAATAATTTCGTGTAATCTGTTAAATCTATATCAGGTTCGTTAAATAACCTGTTATAGATAACGTTTCGTTAAATAACACCCATCTCGACAACTCAACTTGGCACATGGAAGTACAAATAGTACGACGAAAACAAGGTTAACCTTGATCAGTTGGCACGGCAGTTGTTATCGCTAGTTAGTATTGTATTGACAATTAATTATTTTGTTTCTGTTAGAGGAAACAAAACATAGTAGTCAATGGTGAAATTGAGGTTAGCTGAAAAGAACATATTGTGTAACTACTGTTTTATGGATTTTTAGGTTTAACTTTCAATTGAACAAAAGCACATTAGTAGTTTTGTGAACTTTTGAAACTTGTAAACATTAATATGCAAAGTACCGTGGGGAATATAATAAAAATAAAATAAAATGGATTTTAGTGGCAAGACCAAAATGGATTTTAGTGGCAAGACCAATCTCTTTCCACGTCTCTTTATATATTAAGAAAATTAATTTAAATTTTTCAGTTTCATTTATTACAGTTTATAGATGAACTTTTGTAGTACAGTTCGCGATAAGGCTATTATATACTGTTTTTAGCACCAGATTGCAATTTTTGTTTAGTTTCAATATTTTTAATTTTTTAGTCAATTTATTTTAGGCCTATTTTTTATAAGTTATTACAAATATTTCACATATTAATTTACAGTTTATTTAACATGTTTCTTAATTGAATATTTAATCACTGATAAAATCATTTCATAGATTCTAAAACAATTTTCCAAACTTTATTAATTATTGAACAGACTAAATAAATAGTGTTGGAGTCAATTGCTTACTTCATTTCAGTGTTTTCATTTTTGAAAATTAACCCTTTTAGTTCTGCAGCGTCTACATGGTAGACGCTATATATTTTATATATATACGACAGGCTTGTTTATTTTACTGGCCACTATTGTTGTCATTTCGTTCCAAAGGTATTAGAGAATCGATATATGGTCATTTGGTTGCCGAAAATCAGATTTTTATATTTTTTTCCTGTGAAGGAAGATCGAGGTTATTTTTGTCTGTTTTTGTGTGAGGTTTTTGAGTGATTTGTTGTTCAGCTGTATATTGTTTTATTTAACAGAAATGCACTATACATATAAATAGTTTGTTTATTTTGAACTTTGTGTTTCGTATATATAGTAAATTCAATGGTTTTTAGCATAGCTAATAAAACTTTGCCGTGAACGATGCCTTGCTACGCAATGTTATTGATGAACAGCTGATGCTTCAAAGTTAAAACACCTCATTTACTGTAATAGTTTATAATTGTAATAATGGTTTTATAGAAATAAAACAGTGCAATGTCATAAACATATGATTGTATAGTTATTGCTTGTTTGTTGAAAACATATGTTTCAAATGTCAAGTTCTCAACAAATTTTTGTGAGGACAATGTTTTTATATATATACTCTATACTCCTTATTTTTTTATAAAAATGAACTGAAAATATATGAAATTTGTTCTTTATTAGATGCTCTTTACAGTGGAATAAATAAAAATAGTATAAAATATATATTCAGGCAGTCTTATTGTATTCATTATTACAAAAATGTTTAAAAATAATAAAGAAATATTTATTTTTCGTATAAATAAATAATACTTTTGTATGTATTTTCTTGTTATATGTCTGTTCTCTATTTATTTTGTTACAATACAAAACAAAAAGATATGAAGATATGACAGCAAATAACAAATCTATGAGCGTTTTACCAAAATTTGGGTATATCCTTAGACCAGGTGGCATAGCACTAAAAGGGTTCATGGTTAAATACTCAACTTGGTTAAGGGTTAATTCAAGTCTGCTTTAATATAAAGTTGTCTCTGCTGTTAAAATGCTTTCATTTTATCAAACAGTTCTTCAGAAGAATGTTGTAAGTTTTTATTCACACCAAGAAGTGAAGTGTTCTTTCACTATCAGGAAGAAGGTGCAACATGATGTATTTATGATGGGATTACATATTTTATTTTTTTCCTTGGTACTCTTGTAAAATGTAACAAGTACATTCAATATAAAAATAATTTTTTTGAGAGTCCCATAAAACAATTTTTATATTTATTTGATCAACTTGCAAAATCAATTGTTTAGCAACTGTTATAGTGGTGCTATTTTTTTATACCAAAGGCACACATTTTGCAGATTCATGCTTTATTGGAAATCTTGACATATTTCTGAATTTGAATAAGATTTCTTTCCAGTAAATATAAATATAATATAAATAAAATGAAATTGACTGTTGAGTTAATGTTTAGAAATTCCCTACCCTAAGGAAAGAAATCTCTTAAGACTGAATTAAAGAATTTAGTGATTATGAAGGATAATTATTGTACTGTTGAACAGAATCAGACTGTATCCTGCATGGGTACATTAAAAAGCTGGGTGGTCCATTTGCATCAGCCTGGCAAACCCGGTATGCCAAACTTTATCCTAACCGCCTAGAGCTCCACCCGGAGAGTGGCAGCACCAAGCCTGAACTGGTGTTCATGGATCAGCTGGAGGAGGTGTCAGCAGATCTGGTTACAGTCAAGGGTGAGCAGTGTGTCGTCCTGCGCACACGGGATGCCAAGATTGTTCTCACCAACCCAGTCAGTATTACTCAGTGTGTTTTTGTTCAGAAATGAGGTTTATTAAAAAACTAAATTTAGCCTCTTAAAAAATGTATATTAATATTTTATTATTGTTCATTATTAAGATGCCAATCTTATAGATATGGTGAATCAATGTGATGAGTTCAAATGAACAAGTGTAACCAATTTTACGGACTAAAGTTCGTTGTTTCTAAGAGCCATTTATTTATATTCCAATATCCAGAGCAACTAGGGGCGGAGATGTATTCAAGTCGTTTAGCATCAGTCTGATTTTCTGCCAACTGACAAGTCTAATACTCAGTTCTCTTCCATCTCTTCATAACATCTGGACCTTGATTACCACCCTTACACATACTGAGTATGAGGTTAGTGTAAGGTGTAACAACAACAGAATAAAAAAAAAAAAAATGAGGAATTTACTATGAGACAAATTTTTTTACACTTATCTGCCATTTTTAATGGCAACCCACTTAATGCCTCCCTTCTGCACACAAGGTTTGACAATCCATCCACCCGTCCTTTACACACAGGGTGGGTTGATTGTGTGTGGCGGTATTGACCCACCCTACCCATTCACACCACTGTATTTGTTTAGGTGTACTACTAAAGAAGACAAAATAGTAATCTGATGTTTCATGTAAGTTTATTTATTTGGTTCTTGATAGAGTTTCAATGGATTTAAATTCATTGAATGTTTTATTTAAATTCATCAAAGTTTACTGAGACCCTAACTATCCTATCAAGATCTCCATCTCTGAGCCCCTAAGTATCAATTCCTCACCTAGTGCTCTACAATCCTTTATAAGTGTACGCACTCGCCTGCCCATAAACGTAGTGGTACCTACCCACTCGCTACTTAAAGTACAGTGTTAATTTAAGTATGGTGGAAATGACTCATCCGCCCACCCACACAAGTATGGTGGCAGACGACCCACTTAATGCCTCCCTTCTGCACCCAAGGTTTGACAATCCATCCACCCGCCCTTTACACACAGGGTGGGTTGATTGTGTGTGGCGGTATTGACCCACCCTACCCATTCACACCACTGTATTTGTTTAGGTGTACTACTAAAGAAGACAAAATAGTAATCTGATGTTTCATGTAAGTTTATATTTATTTGATTCTTGATAGAGTTTCAATGGATTTAAATTCATTGTATGTTTTATTTAACACGTTGAGGGCTAAGCCTGAAATGACAAAATTCATTCCAATCCTAAAAAAACACACTAATAAACAGAAAACACTTACGGGAAGCAAAAACACTTCCAAACTTGCGACTGACACACACAAATCAATAGGTTCGTATACAAGGGCCTGACAATGTAACGTCCTACCTCTACGAGATCCGATTTCTCACTGATGAATCAACTATGCAACTACAAATGGCGGCAAAACCCGCCGCCAGGATGCGCGGAGGGTCTGCCGGCGCGGATTATCCGCGCGTAGCCACCAACGTGTTAAATTCATATAAGTTTACTGAGACCCTAACTATCCTATCAAGATCTCTATCTCTGAACCCCTAAGTATCAATTCCTCATCTAGTGCTCTACAATCTAACCTGATTTATTATTTCCTAGTTGGTTTATGAATCAATAACAAACAATTTTCTGCAATAAAGACTTTATTCTCATGATTATTATGATGGTTAAATAAAAAAAAATCATAATATCTAAAGTCTGCACTAATATTACTTAGTTCCACCCCTTTTATTTTTGTGTAGGATGAAATTGGTCTGAAAGAATGGTCATTGTCACTACGATCTGCCCACAAGTGCTCACTAGAGTTGCTGGGCAGCATGGCTAAGAAGGCAGGCAAGATTTACGGAACTGAACGTGACAAGGCCACACCTGTCATCGCTCCTCGCGCTACCAACGGAAACTAATTATTAAGACCAATTATTGTTTTTATTTTTTTTATATAACGGTAATATTTATCAGTAACAATATTTATTTATCATTAGCCTGTAAATTCCCAGTTCGTGTACTCAGCGTAGCAGTAAGTTTTATGGTTTTGTATTGTACATTTCTACAATTTTAGTGTGTAAGTTTTGTTGTGAATAAAGTTGTATATGTAAAAAATAAAAACAATCAAGAGTCAGACGGAAAAATCGTGTTATCGGATACTGTGACTGTTTCCTGTAGTGTTAGTGTATTTATGTTAGGTAGCTGCTGCTTGTTATGGATCTGTGAAAAGACTCTGTGATTTTTGTTTGTAGACATTCAGCTTTACGTATTCGTCACTTGTATTTATTGTTGTATGTATTACCTTGTTGAGATTGTACATTTATTTTAAGAAACTTGTATAGCACTTGTTATTTGTATTCCAACATGTTTTATATGTTTGAAAACTAAGTTTTTAACATTTCATAGCCATTTCAATGTAACTCGGGGACACTGTGTTTTAATTTATTATTTTATTTGGTCAAGCTTAAAGAGGTACATATTATAAAATCAAATAATATAAAATAACTTCAACAAAAATTAACTAATCAAACATTTCCTGACAAAATTAGTAAATTCATAGTTTATATTTATTGATATAAATTCAAACTTATACTTTCATACTACTATGAGATCATTTATACTAAAGCAGAGGAAAATCTATAGCTGTTCTGTGCATATTCATGATGTGATATAATCCATTTTCAACATTACATTGAGTCCTTGTTTTAACTTGAGGTATATGGCCAAAAGCATGCCAACATTAACATGAAATTAATGTAAAATTGCACATTACATTAACATAGATCTCTAGCATGAATCCAGTTAATCCAAATTTTTTTAACAACATTCACCACTTATTCTTAAAAAGCTTATTCAAAAATCTGGAGATTACTTGTTAATGTGTTGTTATTAAACAACCAAACTCTTAACATGTTTATATGGCAAAAAATTTACTTTTTTATGCAAAAGGTGATTTAGCCCATAAAATCAAAATTGTAACATAAAATGTTACCCCTCCTTTTAAAGATCTTGGTACTAGAAAATTAACAAGACAAATTAGAAGTCTCTATTTCAACTATTATGAATGGTGACCAATAAACCTTGGAAAATGTTTTTGTTATTTTTAAATTTCTGATATTAAAAGTAATACTTTAGTTTCTATCTACATAAATGATGTAGTTGGATTGTTGTTGTTTACAGTAAATGTTCGAATTACTTCACCCAGTGCTAGCCTTGTATAAAAATGTGGAACTCCTTGCTGCAACACCTGAGAAATTAATTCAATTTCTTTTACTATTCTATTTCTGAGATCATTAATGTTTTTAGGTTTTGTCTCATATACTCTTTTTTTAACATAGCTCCATAAAAAGTAGTCCAGTGGTGAGAAATCTGGTGACCTAGCCACTCAACAGCTCCAAGTATCCCTATCCATCTCTCTGGGTAAACATTTTCTAAGTAGTGGCGGGCTATAAAGCGGAGGTGCTCCATCCTCTTGAAATCACACTTCTTCTAAATGATCTATAGCCTCCTGGATAGCTAGAGTAATCTGTTTTTGGAGCATTGTTATCAGCAGTTAAAAGTCTGCCTGATCTAGCTTGACTTTTTGACATACCTGTTTCTTCAAAACATCTAACAGTTTTTTCAACTACAGATTTTGAAATTGAATTTCTATCGAGAAAATAAATGAGTTGTTGAATAAATTTCTTACCTCAATGTAAGTTTGAATTTGATCACCGAAACCACGCATCATTAAAATTATAACATGTTCCTGTTCACTTAACTCCTTAATAAAGTTGTAGAATGCTGCAATTCAAGTAAACACTGTTAAAATACTGTGACAGCAATGAAAACTTTTATAAAATTCTTGGACTAGCTCAACAGTTTGGTTCCTGCAACCAAACTGTCGAGCTAGTCCTAAGGATATTGATTGTTTAACTGATGCCATTCCTCATAGGGTTGAGATAGAGACCTCGAATTTGCACTGTTCATTTTATTTTATCACGACATTTAAGATGGGGATTTGTATTTACAATTTTTTAGTTTCCCCCAAAATATCCAATTTTGGTTTTGTGGGCCCAATCATTACCATATGCATAAAAAAGTACATTCTTGTGCCACATAAACATGTTGAGAGTTTGGTTATTCTACACCAACACACTTTAGCAAGTAGTCGGGGTGTCTCCAGGCTTCTGAATAACTCTATATACAATTTAAATAAAATATTTTTTAATGACTACTACAAGAAAATTCATCCTCTCATAACTAGCTTCCTAAAATCAGTATAACTTTTGTATCTTCTCCAAAATAAACAACCACTATCATTATTGAACAACGTATTCACAATTTATAAAAAATGTTTATGTGATAAGCCTTTTTATGCTTTTTATTAATTTGTTTATCAAAGGAAATGTGTAATAAATTATTCTCTTATTTTCCAATCATACTATGTAGGAGGGTAGCACATGTTAGTTCCTAAATTATGTACAAGTTTTTTAATATATATTTGGCTTAATTATTGTTAAATGAAGTAAATTCAATTTAATACTGAGAGTAGCCATTTCCCACTGTGTTGTGATGTTAGGGTCAACCACATTACCACAGTAACTCATTGGTCTAAAAAAGCAAAATGTGGTCATTTCTTAATTATTTCCTATATTTATGGCACTGATACGTTGATAAAACTGCTAACTTAATAGTATGTCAAAATAGAAGATATGAAAAAGTCACTTTAGGTTATTAAACCTCTCCCACGTGAATTATCACGACATCTTGACGCTACTGAGCTGAATTAACTGCATGTAAAAATAACATAATCAATTAAACTCCCATGTATTTTATATTTATATATTGTTATAAAGCTGATTTGTTGAATTATAATTAGGTTATAAAGCTTCTTAGGCATATCAATTTACTCTAATACATACTCTGACTTGGATGAGCCATTTTAGTTCGTATAAAATCCAAATGCTATTTTGTAGTAAAAATGTTGCTATGCCATACAATAAATTCATGGCAGGTTTGTGGTGACAATAGATTCTTTTTATCTCCGTTGCAAATATGATAATTAAACTTGAAAATTCTATACTAATACTTTTGGTAAACGTTTTCAGGTTTCTAATATGTTTTTATACTTAAAAGAGTATTGTTTTGTAAAGTTGAACTAACAAAATTGTGATTTAAGTTAAAAGTAGTTATTTTGTGTAAGACTTTTTTATATAGCTTTAAAGAAAAACTAAGTTGCTTTTCGAATGGGTGAGTGGGCGGGCCATTATTCACATATGTAGGAGAAGTATGCAGGGATATGTCTAGTAAAATATAATATCAAGTAAGTTTTATTTTAACTGGTTTTTAGGATATGTTTTTGTTTGTTGTTGGAACACTACATGCTCCGTTGCCCTGCGTCCAGTAATACTCTAGACGAGAGTATCTGCATTTATCGAATTTACCTGAATTTTAATAAAGAAGGGTTTAAATTAGCTTTAACAATCCTAAGTCTCCTGAAATTTCATTTTTTTAATTAGTGTAAAACCTCAACAGGGTATTGGAAAATCCTGTAGCCAAAAATAATTTGTTAACTCGTTTTTAAATAACACATATTTACATCAGTATTGTCTTTGACTATATACACCCGAAATCAATGGTATTGTTCATATTACATTTATTAAATATCATTTTGGAGGAAAATAACTTCAAGACAGTAAAATACAAAATGTGTCATCAGAAATGTTTTACTATAAATTAATTCTATTGTCAAATATAAAATATTTTTGCACTGTTTTTATATATCTCATTATCCATCTGAAATGTACAATTTTGCTCTTTAAACTTAACTGTCAAAACACAAAAAAATCTATTTTCTAGAAATATAATGTACCAGAATCTACTTGTTTTCTTGATACCAGTATCAGTTAGTTTGAACTCTTTTTCTTTCAGTAGCAGGAAACTAAGCTATGTTGAGAAATTGTTTTATAAATGTATAAAAATATTAGGTTATCGATTTATTACAATTACGTATACATAAAGGGAAGGTAGTGTGTACACACAAGGTCTTAAAACTATTTTCTCCAAATTTAAATCTATGTTTTCCTAATTCAATAGACAGTTTAATTTTATTTTTGAAATTATAAATTGAATGGTATTTTATGATTCTTTTGTTCTCTCTATTATCAGAGTAATTTTGATATTTTTTTCAGCTGCTCTTATACAACTTTTTTGTTTTAAAGTCCCTAAATTATGCCATTTTTAATATTTTACTTATTTTTAAATGTTTAAACTAATTAAACAGTTTTTATGGGATTTATTATATACCAATATATTCTTAGACTCAACAATTATTTAAAGTTTAAGCAAAATTCTACTGCATTATGAGAGTCGTTTCGGAGCAAAGGGTAATGAGAGGACTAAATTTATTAGTGCTATTTGATAAAGGGAACAAGTTTGCTGCATTGCAAATATCATGAGAGCAATGTAACAGTTTTGTCACACAAAATAGGTTAAAGCATGAAATTTGTAAAGAAAAACTTAACATGATTCAATAATTCGAACAAATTTGGGGTAAACAAATAATCGGACAAAAGTCAAGATAAAGCGTAATGTAGATTAATTTAAGTATTTATGATTTGTTGTGAACTAACATACATTTAATCATCTTCTGCATAGTTAATTATATTCTGAATAATCTATCGTTTTCATACACATTAGTAAAATGTTTGAAAGGCAATAAGACAATTAATTAAGCCGCATGAAATTTAAATTTAGTGTTTATAAAACTGTAGATATGTATCTACAGTTGCTATAACTTATGTTTTTAATTTAACATTAGCAATAGGCAGCCTTATTTTCTTGTAAATAACATTATTTTTGTAACTTAAAGTCAGCAGCTAAAGTTGTTATATCATTTCATTTTGTATGTTTTGTTGTTATTTTATAAAAATGTAAAGTTAAAATAATGCAACTATTATCAGACAAAAAAATATTCTACTTCTATAAGAATCAAAGCATTATTACAGTTATGATAATTCTAATTTTAGGCACAGTGCTTTGATTTAGACTCAAACAGAAAGTTTAAATCACTGATTTTGTTTATATGAACTTGTGATGTAATATGATGTGGGAAAACTCAGAAACTGTGAAAACTATGTTTAGTTTTTAATATGTAATGGGAAATTGCTGTATTAGGCCCAAATAAAATAGGTAAAGTCTGTTTTTAATGATTCAACGCTAGTCCATTATAAAAGACCTATAATTCTTAAGCTAACGCTCTCTTTTTAACTCCATAGTTGCATTTTTATTAAAGTAAAAACTAAGTTTTAAATATTAGTTCGCTAGGAGAGCCTAGTGCCTTTATATTAATTCCCGGCCTAATGTCATTTGACCTAATCTAAAAAAGTTTTAAATGTGAGCTTTTAATCCTTTGAGCAATAAATTATTAAAAGTATTGCGTTCAAGACAAGTCGGTTTTTATAACAAAAATATGCATTGTCCTTTTTTATCATTTCAGCTTCTGTTATAAGTTGCAAAAGATTTGTAGATTACAATTCAAGAAACCTATACTAGGAATTTTTGTTGTGCAATGTAAAATTTCAAATAATTATGAATCTTAATTTTTTTTTAAATAAATTGGTAATTTTGTAAAGTATTCTTACATTAATGTTAATTAATTGTAAAGGACAAAAATGTTTTAGCTTTCATATTTAGCAATGTTACATTGTTTAATTTAACTATCAACAGAACCAAAAATTCAAAAGAGTTATTTGAATCATGAAAAAAGCCTTGCAGTGCTAAAATATAATAATTGCACTAAAACGGCAAATGCTAGAACTAAAATAGAGTTCCTAAAAATCGCCAAATGATAGCAGAATTTTATCATAATTAAGACACTATTTATGCTCATAGTGGTCTAGGTCTAATACAAAGACGTGTCTCTGTTGGTGGTTCTATTTGCAAATTTCATGTGATTGTTGCGTCATAACAACTTAAGGTTTAATCTACTTTTCTCACGCTGTTCAGTATTGATACAATTAGCTCTGTTGGTATAAAGATCAGTTAAACTGATATACTATTTATTTGTATACCATATCCCAGTTATAAACTAGTCTTTTTAGTTTATGTTTTATTATATCACAGGGTAAAAATAACATGTGCCATTGTATTGACTACATCTGTTTTTGTTGTTGTAAATTATATTTTGCATAAACTTACATTTATTATGTTGTCACTATCATATTTTTGATCTTTTATACTTAATTTAATTTTTTATTAGTTTTTTTGTCATTATTCGTATTTTTGTAATTCGTAATGACAATGTATCCTAAATTATTTCAGTAAAAATACAGTCATTTCATTTTACATTTATTTACAGGCATGTTTTTATTTCCGTGCTTCATATGTTCTTTTTTTTATTTTTCATAGTGAGCATGATTAAAATTTGTTATTTCAGTATTATCTGAGTATTTACTAAAGACATGCCAAAGCAGAAATGATCACTTTAAGTTTGTTCCAATAAGTTTTCTTTGTTTATTTTCAGTAATATATTAATGTTTTTATGGATGTATTATTATTTGTTTATCCTATAATCCTGTCCTTAAAAATTTATAATTTTTTACTCTGCTATCTTAACTAAAAATCATCAAAATAATAAACTGTCTCAATTATAGTGTTATATTAGAGTTAAGATTTATAAACATAATAATTAAACAATTATGAGTTGTGTCAAGGGGTTGGTCTAGCCTATCCTTCACGGTAGACATCAGTACCATACTATCATTACATTGTATTTCTCTGCAGAGTGAATGTTGATCTTTCTATTTATATTTTGTCAATCAGTTCATAGATGGTTCCTAGATGTAGTGATTGCTATGATTGTATCTTAGGGGACTTTGCCATATGATTTACGTACAAAATAAAAAGATTGGTTTAAATCAATATAGGGTTCACTACATCTACAGTAGACTCTCAGTTATCTGAGGTAATTGGGACCGAGACCACCTTGGATATGTAAAAACTCTGATAATGTGGAGGTTATGGTGAAAATAATGTAAAAGCCATGAAAAAAGTACAAAACTATATTACAAGAAAAAACGCAAAATAGTGTAAATGTAGTAACAGTCTTGTAAAGAAGTAGCAACATCAGGTTATGTCTTTTAAAAGTTGTATTACTACAGGATGACAAGAAGTTGGGAATAAGTATTACATTTTAAAACTCTACAACTGTCAGTAAAAAACTACAATAATAGAATTTAATAATAAAAATCTAATGTAATGTCCATAGGCAGCAATGTGGATGAGCAATTTCCTCTTATGTTACATTAGTTGACAAAGAAAGCAGAATATTCCTTCATTCGTGTTAACAAATCTCACAGTATCATTGCCTCACCTCATCCTACCTGTCGTATTTCATCTATCTACGGTCCACGATAGTATTCGCGTCTTGGTTTCAAGTGCAGGTACTGTTCAGTCGAATTACCAAACAAAATTATCGTATTTTTCCTGTCATTTAACACAATCTTCATTACTCTCATAATAATCCAAGGAACGAGGGAACCATAAGATAAGCAACTGTCAACCATTTACCACTCATATCGAAACATTTGAATAAAATACTGAACAATAACAGTAACAACGATAAATTACGACAATATTTCCATCACAGTGTTATAAAATAACTTAAGTAAACACACTAAAACAACCATATTTAGTGCAAGAGCAGGGTCGACTAAGCCGATGAAGTCAGGTGGTGATGTATCATGAGTGAATGCATTTGCGTGGGAAAATTCCTATAGTAGGGTACAATATCATGAATACGTCTCGTGACGGCCCTGCAGCGCCTTAACGTAGCACCAACAGCCAACCAATAGAGACACTGATTACTTGTCAAATGATTATATGATGTGTCGTACTATTGTTTTCCCTTTATTAACAGCTTTATTTTTCATCGTCTGACCCAGAAGCTCGGTTAATCGGGGCTTGAATAACATAGATTTTACTGTATTTCAAGCTGATGGTTTTTTTTACTTTTATCATGTTTTAGTTTTTGAAGACAAATGATATTCCACCACTTGCAGTTTTTTCCTTGCAGTATTTGTATTTGTTTGCTCTTAAACTGGCATAAGGTTTTTTTACCTTTTAATTATTATACTTGCGGAATTTTTGGTACTTGTTGAACATATGTAATTTCT
>JAQJVL010000296.1:0-57500 GCA_035578905.1 Stictocephala bisonia
TATTTTAGATCGTAAGTGAGGTTATGTTAGTAATTTGTCTACTTGAGGAATTACAAAAGAATTGAACATAGTACATTTAGGGTCTGCTAAGTTCTAAAATGTGAGGTTATGTAATAACTTTGGTAAAACTCTCAATATCTATCTACTCGGGTATGTATAATACTAGAAATGTCTGTAGAAAATGTTTTTCAATATCTTGGTGAAAATAAGTTAGGTTATGTTCCTAGAGAGTAAAATGAATTTATAGGTTATGTATACTTACTATACGGTTGCAATAGATGCGTTGTAAATAGCGGAGCTGCTAGATGTGTCTTGTTCAAAAGTCTGAGACTGAACGATTGCCGAAGGTTCCCGACAACTCCGGAAACCCCCGAGGGTATTCTCCGAAACAATCAATAATGCTTGGATCCGGCAGGTGGCTTCCCCACTCTCCGAAACAATCAATAACGCTTGGGTCCGGCAGGTGGCTACCGGCATCTTGAGTCCGGCCAGGTGACCGCCGCCATCAAAATCGATCAATATTAAATCAAAATCAAATCAAAGTCAATCAAAAATCAAATCAAAGTCAATCAAAGTCAATCAAAGTCAAATCAAAGTCAATCAAAGCCCACTAAAAATCGATTAAGGTCAATCAAAATCAAATCACAGCCCATTAAAAATCGATTAAGGTCAATCAAAATCAAATCAAAGCTTATTAAAAATCAATCAAAATCAATCAAGATCAAATCAAAGCTCATTAAAAATCAATCAAAATCAATCAAAATCAAATCAAAATCAATCAAAGTCAATCAAAATATCGATTAAGGTCACGTGACCTTCCCCCACCCCCCGTCGTATTTTGGACGAAAAGTCGTACTTGGGACGGCGTTAAAGGAACATATCCCCACTACTTAAAAGCTTTATTCATTAATTAATTATAGTTCATAATTATGTTTCACATTCTGTTAAAATTATTAAGTTCAATTATCACATATTTAATTTACCGTCAAACACATAGGAAGTTAAATTATTATTTAAAATTACTTGTTTGTGTAAGCATTAACTTTCCTTATAGAGGTTATAGGGGGAGGGACTGAGGTAACTTTTCATCCCAAGAGGTCAGACTTTGATGGCAGTTGTAAGTCAAGTATTACATACCGGTTCAGGCCCTACGAATGGAGATCTTGCTCCCATCTTAGCTAGGAGGTCGACCTCTTCCTTGTCTACGAGGACGCTGTGCCCTTGAACCAACCTCATTGGAGCGGAGCAATGCACACAGTCAGAAAACACTCTTAAGTGAGTGTTGAGTGTGTTTACTATGTTTGCCCATGACTTGTTTGCGAGCCCTTAATGGGCGCAGACAAGGAAGGCAATGACCTGGTAAGTCGTACTGTAGCGCCGTAGGGTGAAGGTTAAGCGGCAACACGAGTGATGCAACAAATTAACGTCCTGAAAAAACAACTTAAAATAAATAAGGCCTGATTCATATTCATCAATGAAGTTTTCATTTTCTGGGGATAAAATAAAATAAATAATAAAATATATAATAGTAAACAAAATTACAATAAAACATAGAAACAATACTGTACATACTTTCCCTAATGGGGTTTTGTAGGATTACAACATTTTGAGAAAACATTAAGATCTTTATTGTTATAAACTGTTAAACTAAACAGAACACATAGTTTTATTATATTGTTTTTAGTATATTATGAAAATTAAGAATAATTTAATGTTAGTTATTTATAGTTGATATTTGATTTTATGTAATCACTTTAATCTCTGAATGTTACCTTTTCTTAAATTACATTACAACAACGTAACTTATGTAAAACTTTTAGATATAATAATCGTAGAGCATTTAAAATTTGACATATTTTATTTATATATAATAATACAGCTGACTCAAACTAAACCTACTCCATGTCCTCGGCAATACGTGAACTGGACAATCGTTTCGATTGCTTAAAAGATTAAGCATACCATAAACAGTTCTTAATGTATTTATTACTGAATTAACTCATAGTTAGTTCAAATTAAACCCCTTTGAATTGAAACGTACCTTTTGTACAATGTCGTTAATATACGTATCCAATGTATGTTAACTCAGTATTCAATGACGCTGTTGCAACAATGACGCTCTTTTAGCAATTTACGTAAACCAACCATCCCCAATGATTAACTTGAAAAGGTGTCAAAACACTGTCAATATAACTAATGGTTATATGTATCATTAAATGATTATATTGGTAAGATAAAATCTTCTAATGTGCCGAAGTAATATTAAACGCCAACAATATTCCAAATTGGATTCAAAGAGTAGCTTTGAACTAACTGGAATGTTCGTTATAACAAATAAAAATAGTTCCCAGTAACGATGCAAATTGTTTATAAGCATGGAATGTTTTAAACTTCCATGTCTGTCGTGTAACTTATAGCTAAATGAGGTTATCATCAAATACAGTAAGTAAGTAATTTAACATAGCTCCAAACAAGTTCAGTTAAATTATTAACATCCCATAAATACACATTGAAAGTATTTTAAATTCGTATGTAAGTGTGTAACATGTACGTCAATTAAGTAGTTTAAACCTAATATCACACGCAAGTTTAATTCTGAACACATTTTTACAACAACAACAACAACAAAATGGGATAACTAAAATGAATCCGTTGATAATACTCACATTAAGTTTATTTTATCTATTCATTTTAAACTTTTTTCCAAAACGAGTTTGTATTAAAATTACAGGCTTACTGTTGTATCACCTGTAAAATTCAAGGTTACAGATGCATTTGCAAACTGTAAGTGAACGATTTTACAGTTTGCAAAATGTAGAACTTGTAATGTATACTACATCGATTATTGCATTGTTAGATGTTACATGCTAAGGCTTGTAATTGATTAATTGTATTGCCCTTCTAGAAATTTAATCTAGTTAATATTCTGTATTTGTAAATTTAAAATGTTGACACATACAAAAACAGGATTCTCACACATGATATGAATATAACACAGCTATGTGATGAAATGTTCTAAAGGTTAGCAGGCCAAACAGAATTATATAACGAAAAATGTAAAATGTTTCTATTAGAAAGTATTAAATTATAAAAATCGAACTTCTTGTTTGTTTGTGATTCATATAAAGGTATCCTATTGAAACAAATGTTCACTAAGCACAATGTTTTAAATTTAAAAATTTAAGAATGGACTATGATATAAACTCAAGCGTGTATGTATTCCTCAGTTATTTGTTATTATAGAACTAGGAAAATAGTCTGGTATAAGCTTGAAAACTAGCCTGGAAATATTATTATTCGATTACACTGGCCTAATTTATTCGAATGTCTTATAGAAAATAAATACATAAATTAAATGTATATTACTAAATATAGTTTTTCCCTCAAAGAAAAACTCTAGGCCTAGTTAGCAAAGGAATGCGCCGAAAGAACTCTATTAAACTTAAATATCAATAGACTCTTTCAAAATGCTTTAACAGAAAACAGTTGAAGTACTCAGTTCACTAGAAAACATGACGCTATTCGTGCGTTTAAAATGAAACCAACTGTTATTTTAAATATGGTTAATTTTAAAAGTGCCATTATGAATATTTAATGAAAAATAATAATGATAAAGAGACAACTAAGTATAAAAATCCATTTATAAAAGCGATGTAACATGAAGTTGTAATTCCAAATTCACAGATTTCACAGTTAAAAACTACATTAGGAAATGAGAGAAAGACATAAGGACACTACAAGTGCATGTACATTGTGCTCGTTAACTTTAATACGATCGATGTTTATTTCTTTTATTTTTATCAAAGAACTTACAAATACATAACTATTAGAGCATCCTATGGATAATATTAAACGGCTCGTGTCTTGACAGATATAAATGAAACATCGCACACTTACTTTAGGTGAAATACATGTCTGCACTCCTAAGCAAATTAAACACTTGAGAAATACATGCCTGCACTCCTAAACAAATTAAACACTTGAGAAATACATGCCTGCACTCCTAAACAAATTAAACACTTGAGAAATACATGCCTGCACTCCTAAACAAATTAAACATTTGAGAAATACATGCCTGCACTCCTAAGCAAATTAAACACTTAAGAAATACATGCCTGCACTCCTAAACAAATTAAACACTTAAGAAATACATGTCTGCACTCTTAAACAAATTAAACACTTGAGAAATACATGTCTGCTCTCCTAAACATATTAAACACTTGAGAAATACACGCCTGCACTCCTAAATGAATTAAACACTTGAGAAATACATGCCTGCACTCCTAAAAGAATTAAACACTTGAACAATACATGCCTGCACTCTTAAACAAATTAAACACTTGAGAAATACATGTCTGCTCTCCTAAACATATTAAACACTTGAGAAATACACGCCTGCACTCCTAAATGAATTAAACACTTGAGAAATACATGCCTGCACTCCTAAAAGAATTAAACACTTGAACAATACATGCCTGCACTCCTAAACAAATCAAACACTTGAGAAATATATGCCTGCACTCCTAAACAAATTAAACACTTGAGAAATACATGCCTGCACTCCTAAACAAATTAAACACTTGAGAAATACATGTCTGATCTCCTAAACAAATTAAACACTTGAGAAATACACACCTGCACTCCTAAATGAATTAAACACTTGAGAAATACATGCCTGCACTCCTAAAAGAATTAAACACTTGAGAAATACATTCCTGCACTCCTAAACAAATTAAAAACTTGAGAAATATATGCCAGCACTCCTAAACAAATTAAACACTTAAAATATACATGCCTGCACTCCTAAACAAATTAAACACTTGAGAAATACATGTCTGCTCTCCTAAACAAATTAAACACTTGAGAAATACACGCCTGCACTCCTAAATGAATTAAACACTTGAGAAATACATGCCTGCACTCCTAAAATAATTAAACACTTGAGAAATACATGCCTGTACTCCTAAACAAATTAAACACTTGAGAAACACGTGCCTGCACTCCTAAACAAATTAAACTTTTAGGAAATACATGTCTGTACTCCTAAACAAATTAAACACTTGAGAAATACATTCCTGCACTCCTAAACAAATTAAACACTTCAGAAATACATGCCTGCACTCCTAAACAAATTAAACTCTTGAGAAATACATGTCTGTACTCCTAAACAAATTAAACACTTGAGAAATACATGCCTGCACTCCTAAACAAATTAAACACTTGAGAAATGCATTCCTGCACTCCTAAAAAAATTAAACACTTGAGAAATTTGCACTAATATTAATGAAATAATATGAGCTTGATACTTATAGTTCTGATCCTATTTAGATATGGACTATGTATATTCCACGAAGATTAGATAATGAATAAATCTTCTGAACTTCTGTCTGTATTAACAATAACATTTATAAAGTTATTATAAATATATTTTTGTTGTATTGTCGTTTGTTGCAGGTTCTATTATTCTGTGTAGAGTATGTGGGTCAGCTATTTTGTAAATCAAAGAGGGAAAATCTTGTAGAACAATTTTATAAATATGCTGAGAGTATGTATGTTATCTCCTCCTTTATGCACTCCTAAACAAATTAAACACTTGAGAAATACATGCCTGCACTCCTAAACAAATTAAACACTTGAGAAATACATGCCTGCGCTCCTAAACAAATTAAACATTTGAGAAATACATGCCTGCACTCCTAAACAAATTAAACACTTGAGAAATGCATTCCTGCACTCTTAAAAAAATTAAACACTTGAGAAATTTGCACTAATATTAATGAAATAATATGAGCTTGATACTTATAGTTCTGATCCTATTTAGATATGGACTATGTATATTCCATGAAGATTAGATAATGAATAAATCTTCTGAACTTCTGTCTGTATTAACAATAACATCTATAAAGTTATTATAAATATATTTTTGTTGTATTGTCAAACTGCAGGTTCTATTATTCTGTGTAGAGTATGTGGGTCAGCTATTTTGTAAATCAAAGAGGGAAAATCTTGTAGAACAGTTTTATAAATATGCTGAGAGTATGTATGCTTTACATTTGAAAGACGCCAAAATCAACTTGACTCGAGACAGCCTATGATTGTAAGATAAGTATAAATAATGAATTATATAAAAAACGTATCAAAACCTTTCCTCATAAATAAAATGAAGTGACCCGCCTGGCTGGTTGGTTTTATCTAGCTAATGTATCCATTTATTAACAACAATCAATTTATCAACAGTCATGATTTCAAATATAAATATACGTAAAAGGATGCAAGCCAATAACAGTACCATAAATTACTTTAATTGAATGCATTTAATTGAATTTATATTGTAGATAGTTGCTTATTCTTCAAAATGAAAGTCAGAAAAGCTCAAGTATAACAAATAGTACTTAGAAATGCAGAAAAATATCGGCAAGATCATACAGTTTCATGTAAATGTCTTTGTCTTAGATAGGCAAAGGCTAATCCCTACTCGTTATGATCGGTGTTTACTTTAAAAGTAGTGGAGCGATACAAATTTATAACATAGTTGAACAAATTATATTTATTTACGCTCTTGAGGATAATACGTTATATTTTATTCCTTTGCATATAAAATAAGAAAATAATAAGCAATTTTCACATAGTTGTTGGTACATTTACGGCGGCTTTGTTCCGTACGAAGGGAATTCCGTGTTAAGGCCTATTTAGTAACTGATTATACTTCAGTAGTATAGCAACTGGGCCATCCACTTACGGGGTTGTGTATTGATTACCTGGTGGGCCAACAACCAGGTGGGCCATTCAATTACGGGGTGGGCCATCCAATATTGATTACCTGGTGGGCCAACAAACAGATGGGTTGTATATTTATTACCTGGTGGGCCAACAACCAGGTGGGCCATCCAATTACGGGGTGGGCCATCCATTATTGATTACCTGGTGGGCCAATAACCAGGTGGGTCATTCAAATTGGGCTTGTATATTGATTACCTGGTCGGCCAACAAACAAGTGGGCCATCCACTTACGGGGTTGAATATTGATTATCTGCAGGACCAACAAACAGGTGGGTCATCCACTTACGGGGATGTATATTGATTACCTGGTGGGCCAAAAAACAGGTGGACTATCCACTTAGATGGTTGTATATTGATCAGCTGGTGGGCCAACAACTAGGTAAGCCATCCACTTAGAGGAATATATACTGATTACCTGATGGGCCAATAACTACGTGAGTCATATTAAATATCTGGCGTGCTAAAAACTAGGTAAGCCATCAACATAGGGGATTGTGTAATGATTACCTGATAGGCCAAAAACCAGGTGGGCCATATTGATTACCTGGTGGGCCAACAACTAGGTGGGCCATCCACTTAGGAGATTGTATGTTGATTACCTGGTTGGCCATTCTCTTATGGGGTTGTATATTGATTACTTGATAGGCCAACAACCAGGTGGGCCAACAACCACGTGAGTCATATTGAGTACCTGGCGTGCTAATAACTAGGTAAGCCATCAACATAGGGGATTGTATTACCTTGTGGCCAACAACCAGGTGGGACATATTGATTACCTGGTGGGCAAACAACTAGGTAGGCCATCCACTTATTTATTTATTTATTCATAAGACGCCGATCGTCAAGATATGGGCGAATATGGATTTCGAATGAGTGTGATGAGTAAAGATGAGCGAATGTAGTCATTGTTACAAACTAAGGCCGACTATTCCTTAGAAAGTGTCATTAATTAATAGCCTTAGGGGACTGTATATTGATTACCTGTGAGTAGTGCCTGTAAACCATATCTGATATTATATTTTCACTATTAAAGTATATTTACGATTAAATAAGATGAATATTTCTATTTAAATAAAAGCCAGCAGCCTAGTTACATATGGTTCTGTCGTATTTAGATAGAGACTAATTATATTCCATGAACATTTGGTAACTATGCTAAATCTATTAGATACAACACTTGTAAAGGACTGCTGAGATATCACATCAGATTATGGCTGAAAACCCTCCAAAATGTAACCTTATCCAAAAATAAAATATGAATATCCAGTATATATTTCTTACGTACGATGTGATATTTCATAATATCTGTTATGATAAGTTTTCACGATGTTACAATCACAAATCAGGTTTTAAATATTACTATATCAGTTTTTCGGTAGACGGAAAGGCCAATTATAACACGGCATGCTAGACATAGAGTTGGAAACATATTATAAGAAACTAAATAAACACTGGTCTAAAATGAAATTTACCGATGAATACCCGTTCGTGTATATTGGATGTATGAATTCCATGCTGCTCAACATATTTTGGAAACGATATCTTTTGAGTGGTTAAATTCATTTAATGAAATAAATAATATAATGAAAGTAAAATAAAGAAAAATAGATGTACATACTTTAATCACTTTATTTTATATGAATATTTTATTTGTCCATTTCAAATCATGTACTTTTTAAAACTTTTGTATAAATATGTATATGATAAATAGTTTATTTAAAAGCTTTATTCATTAAATAATTATAGTTCATAATTATGTTTCACATTCTGTTAAAATTATTAAGTTCAATTATCACATATTTAATTTACCGACAAACACAAAGGAAGTTAAATTATTATTTAAAATTACTTGTTTGTGTAAGCATTGAAACCCAAACACCCACCTTCAACCACCAAGAGAGAATTTTTTTTTTTTTTTTTTTTTTTTTTTGAGCAACCACGCTCTGCTACCAATTGAGACCCATCCCCCCACCAAAGCTGGAAAGCGTGCCAACTGGGGGATGGCTCAAAACAAGTCAAGCGATGGGATCACGGGTGGCAGTTGGAGGGTCATAATAAAACTCGGCAGCTGAGCACAACTAATTTTATTTCAAGTTAAAACTGCAAAACTGGCTGGCAGAAGGCCACAATATAAATAGGCAGAAGGCCACAATATCAATTCGCACTTAAATAAATAACAAGAAACACTAAAATTAACAAGATAATGACAAAAGCTACAAAAACACTTAACGCTACAAATACCAAAATTAACAACTACATGGCCTATCTGCAGCCTAGCCTGAGACACCCAAAACGTAAGAAATTAAAGACCCAATTAAAAGTGAAAATTTAGAAAACTTTTGGATAACAACAATTAACCCGGCAATTTAGCCCACATCCCATGATTCCACCGAGGCCAGGGAGTAAGCCGGAATCCCTGGGCAGCTTCGAATAGGAAGTTAAGTAAAAGAACCATAATCCCCTTTTGGTGAAAGTTTAAAAATTAAACAATTTAAAAAAAATATAACCCGGTACTCTAGTAAAAAGTCACTTCAAGACATCCATACACTTAACAAAAGAAAAAAAACCTAAAAGAAAAAAAAAACCTCTCTCTCTCTCTATATATATATATATATATATATATATATATATATATATATATATATAGAGAGAGAGAGAGAGAGAGAGAGAGAGAGAGAGAGAGAGAGAGAGAGAGAGAGAGAGAGAGAGAGAGAGAGAGAGAGAGAGAGAGAGAGAGAGAGAGAGAGAGAGAGAGAGAGAGAGAGAGAGAGAGAGAGAGAGAGAGAGAGAGAGAGAGAGAGAGAGAGAGAGAGAGAGAGAGAGAGAGAGAGAGAGAGAGAGAGAGAGAGAGAGAGAGAGAGAGAGAGAGAGAGAGAGAGAGAGAGCAATGTCCCCATGGCTGTTTCATAAATCACTGTTCAGTATTTAGGCCTAGGCCTCAATAAATAGTTCTGCACCATTTTTTTTCCTTTTTCTTTATATTTCACCTTTTTTTTCTCTTTTTAAATAATACCATCAAAACCCCCAGCTCAGCCGCCGGGAAACAAAATGGAACGCACTGACCTGAGGACTGAAGAATATAGCCCCAAGAAGTAGAGAGGGCAGAGAGGGCACAGCTCGCTCAATCACATGGTCCCCAGGCCAGGCTCGCAGTGTGGTAGGTAGAACTTTGCCCGGACGACAGGCTGAGGGTTGAAACGTCCTACTCAAGGACCCTGGACTGCAAGGCCAAACCACAGCACATTAAAAACAGTACAGCCCAAAACCAAAAATACTACACATAACAACTAATAACATGAAATGGCAAAACAAAACAAGAACAGACAAAATTGTACATGATTGGAGCACACTAGAAAATAAAATATCCATTCTTAGGCTATGAATAATTATGTTGGAAAATCAGATTTAAAACAAATTACAACTTAACAAATTACCAAAGAATTAATTACGTATATGGAACTAAAAATGACAAACTGAAAACTAGGCTATTGATACAGGAGCAATAGGTTATAACATGAAAATCAAACTACACAGATAGGCTAGGTTATTGTCAATGAACAAAAATATGGTAAATCGGTAACTCCAACTGTAAAAAGGCTCAACAAAACATTATACAGAACTACTATTAAATATAAAACCAGATATGAAAAGCAATTAATGGTAAAAAGGTAACTTTGAGCACGTGGCTCGAACCTAGGTTAACAAATATCTAGACAAAGAATACAAATTTAACAATGCCCTGGAAATGACAAATAAACCAGAATATTATTTAGAAAAAGTATTTTCACCAAAAGGGTGATTAGATATCAGAAATTACAAAATGAACACTTACGTTTAAGGAGTCTCTAGCCGAGCATGTCTTGACGAACGGCCGCAGAGAAACCAAAAGAATGACGGCCAACCTGACAGACAAGAGCTGGAACACGGAACGAACGAGTCCGAGCCAACGGCCACCAAAGTAAAGCGAATCGCCGGGCACGAGCGGTTTCAGGTAGCCTGGCAGACAACGACGACAGCAACGAAATGTACCGGTCAAACGACCCGGTACAGCATTAACTTTCCTTATAGAGGTTTTAGAGGGAGAGACTGAGATAGCATTTCATCCCCAGAGGTCAGACTTGAATAAGTAATCAATTTTTAAGTCTGGGTGAGAATTACAAGGTGTTATTAGCTCTAAGCAGCACGATACTCACTTTCAACTTAGTTCAAAAGTGACAATGAATTAAAAATTACATATATAAGATAGATTACTTCAATGTATTTTAGATATACTTTCTAGTAACGATTGTCAAGGTTCAATAAATTTGTTGATGTACTTAGATCAGCTATGTATTCTTAGATCTAAATAAATTATTAATTGTATAAAGTTTTTATATCAGAGGAATATTAAATTTTTTTTATTTTAACCTACATACGAATTATTGTGTTCAAAATTTAAAGCGATACTTGCTTGTAAGTTATATCAAAAATTCAAGAAGCGAGTCTCATCACATAATATATATTTCTTAGCGTTATTTTAATTTTAAATGGCCCCTTAAGTGAATAAATGAATAATTGAATTTATTCCATCATAACCAGTACATAGTTATAATAAGAAAACAACCCGGAATTGACTGACCACTTTTACGAGTAGTGTGGTCAGTATAGGCAACAAAATACAACAGGTTTCTTGTCAGAGTCCAGATTAAAGTAACACGTTGTTATCAGCCGGGCTGCTCTCCGTGGCGTCTACAACTAACACTGATAAGGCACATAACAGGACCTGCTATGCAAGACCGTACCTTCACTGCAATTCACAACTGCTGCACTTCACTACAATACTAATAAACACAAACAATTCACTTCAGCCTAGTATAAAAATATTTACAATTTCTTATTTCAATTATTACAATACCTTACCAAAAATAAAACCAAAATACATAATACCATTACAATACAACTATAAAACACAAATAAACAGAGAACACAACTTCTTTTTTTAACTGTAGAATAAGTCAATAATTCAATCATATAAATGTTCTATTTTCGTTCTGTACAAAATAAATTTTGAAAACTATACAATTTTATTCTTACACTAAATACGGTTTTAAAATAATTGTATCAAGTATTATTAATTTGTGCCATGCAGTCACTAATGAATAAATTATTTATTTCTACAATTAAATTTAAGTGACAGTTAAAAATGATTTGTTGAGAAATATAAAGGCCACTTCATAGAGGTTTGTGGCCAGAGAAACCAATACATAACTTTTAGATTAACTCAACTGTAAATAAAAGTCCTGTAGTGCATTACAAATTGTAAGAAATAAAATATTGACTTTATAATAAAATTCTCATATTGTTTATTTACAATTAAAAATAATTACAGTAAAATTATAATTAGATACATTTATAATAAAATTAGAATAGACATAGAATAAAGTAATCATATTATTTATTAAATAAATTTAGAAATAAAATATTCATCAATTTAAATGTTGTCACTATCCTGTGAAAAGTTCACAGCACAAGTAAGATAGTGTGATCTACCAAATAGATAGTAAAATTTGTATTTATGTGCTTGTGTGAGATTAATAAACTAAATACAAAAAGAGGCTCTATTTTTTCGGCAAAGAAGTATCAGCTGATTCACAACCTGGTCTTCCGAGACCACGTACTTTCACACACTGAATCGTGCTACTATTTCGTAAATCATTTGTGCAATATGACGACCTTGGACATAATCATGGGCTTTGGAGAGATCAAGGCTAGCGTGAATACATTTGCCATAGATAGCCTCAACAGATGTTCAGTCACACCACAAATACAGCACTTGGCCTTTGCTTTGATACTGCTCACTATTTTCTAATTATGCTTTAATGTTATTTGAATTATTGAATACTAAGAAAAAATTAATTTGCTATACATTACATGTTTAAAATATATTTTGTAAAAATCTAAGAAAAAATTTAAAAAAATTAATGTAAATTTTACCAATAAAACAAGGTTCAAAACTCGCCTTAAAATGTCAAACTAATTAGCTTATAAAGGCTAGTGTGAAATTTATTGCATAAAACTACACAATTTTTAAAACAAAACAAGAATTTCCTTCACATGTCTCATTGTTCTTGAATGGAAATTGTCATAATTCATTGAGTTGACTTGTTACCCAGTAGGTATATTTACTAAAGTTACTTTATCAAAGTAATACATTTTTCGTGAAATGTCAACTCTTTGGTTCATATTGAAAAAATCAGGGATTAAGAGAAATTAATGTGTAGTTCTAGTTAGTAGCAGCAATTGCCTCGTGTAGGCATACTTTAGTATCAAAGGCATTGAATGTGTAGTTCTAGTTAGTAGCAGCAATTGCCTCGTGTAGGCATACTTCAGTATCAAAGGCATTGAATGTGTAGTTCTAGTTAGTAGCAGCAATTGCCTCGTGATAGGCATACTTCAGTATCAAAGGCACTGAATGTGTAGTTCTAGTTAGTAGCAGCAATTGCCTCGTGTAGGCATACTTCAGTATCAAAGGCATTGAATGTGTAGTTCTAGTTAGTAGCAGCAATTGCCTCGTGATAGGCATACTTCAGTATCAAAGGCATTGAATGTGTAGTTCTAGTTAGTAGCAGCAATTGCCTCGTGTAGGCATACTTCAGTATCAAAGGCATTGAATGTGTAGTTCTAGTTAGTAGCAGCAATTGCCTCGTGTAGGCATACTTTAATATCAAAGGCATTGAATGTGTAGTTCTAGTTAGTAGCAGCAATTGCCTCGTGTAGGCATACTTCAGTATCAAAGGCATTGAATGTGTAGTTCTAGTTAGTAGCAGCAATTGCCTCGTGATAGGCATACTTCAGTATCAAAGGCATTGAATGTGTAGTTCTAGTTAGTAGCAGCAATAGCCTCGTGTAGGCATACTTTAATATCAAAGGCATTGAATGTGTAGTTCTAGTTAGTAGCAGCAATTGCCTCGTGTAGGCATACTTCAGTATCAAAGGCATTGAATGTGTAGTTCTAGTTAGTAGCAGCAATTGCCTCGTGATAGGCATACTTCAGTATCAAAGGCATTGAATGTGTAGTTCTAGTTAGTAGCAGCAATTGCCTCGTGTAGGCATACTTCAGTATCAAAGGCATTGAATGTGTAGTTCTAGTTAGTAGCAGCAATTGCCTCGTGATAGGCATACTTCAGTATCAAAGGCATTGAATGTGTAGTTCTAGTTAGTAGCAGCAATTGCCTCGTGATAGTCATACTTCAGTATCAAAGGCATTTATATTGAGTTCTAAATATTGTTACAATGTCCTGAAGTCAAATTACATTGTTAAAAAAACACCACTACTATTCATCTTTACATATGTATGTAAAATATTAAAACCACATAAATGTGACTTCTGTTGACCTGTCTACCCTTTTTACAAACATGAACATACTTTTCCTCAATACAGGAAGTTAGTTGTAACATGTAGTATTGAGTATTGTGAACCTCTTATTGTTGAATATTGTTAGTAATGCGATAACATTCTCTTTGAACTAGTAACGTACGTATTTATGTTTTGCTTATAAGTTTTTCTATATTCTAAATAAACCTAAGAATGATTTACTTAAAATACCTACCATTTAATTCAGCTGAGCAGTAACTCACGCTTTGTTGTCAAAGACAGTAACTCTATCGCACCACAGCACAAACTCCTCAGAGAAACAATCGTTCTGTCTGAACAATCAGCCACATTGTTGTAGCCAGTGAATTAATTAGACCCTCCCATTGTAGTATATCCCGAAGGTTAATATAATTACTGTTTCAGTCGCGTCAGAAATTGTCAATTATTCAGCGTTTTACAAACTGCAGCAAAGGTTTGATCTGTCAACGACTGTGAGAAACTATTTAAAAATAAAGCAGAACACCACAGTTTTATTTTACTATTATTTTGTTTTCTAAAAACATGAAATTTACATTACTAAGTTTAAATACATATAAAACATGTATAATTCATATCAGTGTATTAACGGATACATTGTTGACTACTTAAAGGATTTTTGGAAAGAAATTCGAAGAATGAAAACATATTACTTTTAAAAGGCAAAAAAGCCTAAATAGAAATAAATAGTTTAATATTAACTTATATGTTTATTGGTTTGATCTACAGTTATAAAAGGAATCCTGACTGACTCATATTCTATGTATAGTTAAACCTAGAATAGTAGGAGTGTCGAAAAGGGATCTTCGCTATACGTTGGAAATCTTCTTTATACAGTAGAAAGTATTTTGCAAAATGTTAATTTTCAAGTGAGAACATTTCTTTCTTTAAGAATCGTTGGATTAATGAACATAAATCATTAGTTAAATACAAACAAAGATAAAATAATAAATCAAATAATTAGATATAGATCAATATTGTGTGTATTAAAATGTTCTCTTAAATAGTTTCTCTATCTCAAACCTTTTCTCATAAAATGGCTTTACTTTGTAAAAAAAGGAAATTTATAGTAGTCAATATTTACAGTAGTCAAAAGGAAAACAATAGTCAATATTGTTTTTGAATAAACACTATGTAAAAGTACTACAAATTATTTTGAAACACTAAATTTACTACTTTATCGAAAATAATACATACGATTGACACATGACTGTATGAAAATGTCCAAAACAAATGTGTCACCCATCTGACTGATCTCATTAAAGTCTTATAGCTTCGTTAGTGAGTTTACAACTCTTAATTATGACACTTGAAACTCAGAATAGTATTTTTAACTTGTAATTTTCTTGTTACACAATATATAATTAGTACTGACTACCCTAGCATGATAGTTAATATACTCAATTACGTTTTGACTTTGATTTTGCTTGTATATGTTTAACCCATTGTTTATAAGCAAATCAGCTTAAAGAAAGTTACATCTGGTAATGTTCGTTCAGTTATTATTTTTGAAACCTAAATTTACCTATGCATTTATTTTCATTTCACTTAATCCTACGTTTATATAAATTATATCTAAGTCAATCCCTAAAGTATATAAGTACAGTTCAAGATCAATAATTTGTTATACCGTATAACAAAGGACCTTGCAAAGGTGTGGTGTAAAAGTATAGAGTCTATTTAGGAAATTCAGGGTACAGTATTTACATTTATTTAACAACTATGTAGATGACATTATGTTACAAAATTAATAAAAATAATAACTGAACCAGAGGTTCATAGCCAAGTTGTAATTCCATCTTGTGAACTTCTTAGTTCTGTGAATAAACATTTGTTTTTTTAGAATATGATATAAAATATTAAAGATTGCTATTTAACTAATTAATGAGCGTCTTTGATTGAGCTATCACATTTATTTCACGATCATCATATTTCAGCTATAGTTGTGCATTAATAACTAAATTTACCACAGACATATATTTTATAAGTGTATTGGATCAAACCATTGAAATAAATCATATTAAATAAAAAATTTTTTTAATAATGATGTCGTCCAATTTAATAATTCCTAGACACGTATTGCTGTCAGTGCATTAAGTCGGAAAATTAAATGGCCAAATGCTTTATACATTAGCTCTTTCACCCCCTCCCCTCTCTTTCACCCCCTCCCCTCCCCTCCCAAAGCTACTTTGGAGGACATTTATCTCCTAAAAGCTTGCCTTTCCTTAATTTCCATTAGCCGCATTATAGTCGTAATCGTAAGAATTAATAGCTTGACCATGTTTTATGAAATTATATTTAAACTCTCTACGACTCAAACTGTGTATTGACATACCCACCCACACATACAGGTGGAATATAAATAAACTACCCACCCACCCGTGTACATACAAAGGTGATCAACTTAAATCTTCACCTAAGCACACATTTACTGATAAATGTTACACAAGGTTAAAAATACATTTAAAATACAATAATTTGCAACTACGTGTAACAGTGAGTCGTGGAATTGAAATTGTCTTTTTTTAAATTTAATTTGATTGGTTTAATCTTCATTAGAACGTGTAATCTTGGGCAAATGCATTGTCATGGGCTTAACAATTGTTGTTATACTGTCTTCAAAAACATTGTTCCCAAAATATCAAGAAATAAGCATTATTTAAAAAATATATAAATATGCGATAAGCATCTGTAGGTAGACAAGTAGTTATTAAGATTAAAACTTTTAATAAACAAAATATCACCGTTACATAACAATGTACTCCGAACTATATTTAGTATATTACTGAAATCATTCCGTTTTGATGCCTTATTGAAGAGAATAAGACGATCCTATACTTTGACAAATAATCTGAACGTATTACTATTTCAAATTATACTGAACATTTTCTGAATTCATAGACAAAAGTTATTTTTTTAATTAATAACACTTTTATTGATTTAATGTTTGTATAAAAGACATGCAATCAAATGCCAGGGAAGGGAAATAATTCTAATTCACTCATTCACTAGTAGTACCAGAATCAATCTCGGTTCACGTATAAAAAACTGAAAAATAATTTGTGCCTGCTCCTAAATTTTTATTTGTCATTTTTCTAACGCTACTATTAGCTCTAAGGGTCATAATTGTTTACAAATGTATGAGCTGAATATTGACAAGACCATGAAAAACGTAAATTTATGACATTAATTATGACAAGACAGTGTTGAATTTATGAGATGAATATTGACAAGACAATGTTGAACGTCAATTAACGTGTCAATATTCAGCAGACAAACTCACAATCAATATTTGATAACATATTAAAAATCATCTTTTAGGAATTCATATGTGATTGAAGCACTATTTACACTATTACACCTGCATTGTAATAGTGCAGTCAATGCACAGTTATTGGTAATGAATGTGCTAACCAAGAACTGTGGACACTTTCCAGGAGTTGTGATTAGTGTCCAGATACAACCCCTAACTAGCCTTACATATGATAAACACGACTATCTTCTTTTCTATCCTACAATTGGGACTCGTAGTAACTATCTGAATATGTCCCTAACACAAGTAAACTAGCCCATGAGTCTATAAACATGTACACAAGTTACTTGTTAGTTTTCTGTATAAAATACACGGTCTCTATCTTGTTAAATTAAATGCAAAACTAATAAATCGATCAATATTTTTCATAGGAGTACTTAAAATGGGAGTTTACTAAAACATTTTGTGTGGACTCTTACAGAATGTACATATATGGATGAAAATATTAATAAAGCATTTGAAGTTGTAATTGGGCAAATGGTTACATCCATTAACACAAATATCAAAAAATAAATGTACATAAACTTTTATCTGTATCTCATTAATCTTTAAACTTAAATGAAATTTTAAATTTTTATAATTATATTATCTGTGCAATTCATTTATCTTAAATAAATGAAATTTTTTCAAACATCCCTTTCACTTTGATTTAAAATTCATGAATATCCGGATAACGGATGAATATCCACTGGGAATTAACCTTGATCATGGTAAACGTAAGCTATAGATTACATCCAAACAAGAAAAGACGAACTTGTAGGCCACACCTGAATTGGTACTGATACAAAGATTGGCATACACTTAAAAGAAGAAATCGCCGTAGACAACCTAGATTATCGTATATGCATCATTTTATGAAACATGTGGAAAAAAATACATTTCCAGAAATAAGAGGAATGCATACAGCAGGATGCAGTATCTGGTTTGATAAACTGGATATAGGCTGAAGCCTAAGACCTCAAGAGTGTCTCCAGCGGAGTTTCAGGCCACTATCTAGACTTCTCAGGGCTGCCAGTGACGTAACATCTCATGTGGACCTTCACTCACACTTTTCTCGCCCTGCTTTCAAGAAAGATGGGCTTCAGGTCCTAAAAACAGCATAAAGTCCTGAGTATTTACATTTAGTTAGACCACTGTCTTGTTCCTTAAGTTTTGCATTTTATGGAGGTGTACATTGTCGCCTATTTTGGTTTATTGAGGTGTACATTGTCGCCTAGTTTGGTTTATTGAGGTGTACATTGTCGCCTAGTTTGGTTTATTGAGGTGTAAATTGTCACCTAGTTTGGTTTATTGAGGTGTACATTGTCGCCTAGTTTGGTTTATTGGGGTGTACATTGTCGCCTAGTTTGGTTTATTGAGGTTTAAATTGTCACCTAGTTTGGTTTATTGAGGTGTACATTGTCGCCTAGTTTGGTTTATTGAGGTGTACATTGTCGCCTAGTTTGGTTTATTGAGGTGTACATTGTCACCTAGTTTGGTTTATTGAGGTGTACATTGTCACCTAGTTTGGTTTATTGAGGTGTACATTGTCGCCTAGTTTGGTTTATTGAGGTGTACATTGTCGCCTAGTTTGGTTTATTGAGGTGTACATTGTCGCCTAGTTTGGTTTATTTTTACCGTATTTCCTCTTTGTTTTTCTGGCAGTATTGTTATTTATTTATACATACCTACTATTAATCTACCTTGTTACTATAGTTTTATTGCTTGAGAGTTAGATCTTAACCTCCTGTTATTATTTTTTATTTTATTGTTGCAGTTTTATATTTTCTTAATCTTCATGTCTTGTTAATTTTATTACTTTTCTTCTTTTATTACGTATGCAGATATATATTTAGTTAGAAGACATAATATCTATAGTTATATTCTATATATTTGGGTTCATGTTTACCATCTTGCACTTATTACAACGGTAGTCAACATTACTAGAATAAATTATCGTTCGCAATCATAACTATATTGGCCAACCTTCCTGCTTTAGCTCCTCGACCGTAAAAATATTAACTATATTAGTAATGATAGTTTAAATTCCATTCCTTTGTGATATTTGTCTAAGGCCAATAAACTTGGTTTATCGAAAACTATCACCAAAATATTTCAAACAGGTTTTGTACTGACCATTTCTATTAAATTTTCTATTAAAATATGAACAATTATTAATGAATGAATTTACGTTCTTAAATATATTAAGAAAAAATATATTTAATATGGTTATGATTTAAGTAATGGCAAATCCCACTATGATCTCAGCCAAATGGCCATCACAACTCGAGATGTATCTGCAAATTTAAAAACGTGGTCACTTCACACAAATTAAAGTATATATAGATATATTTATTCAGTCAATTTTATCGACCAATATTGATGTTAAGTGGGTATTCCTGTCAAGATTTGATGGAAATTATAATTTTGTGTGATAATAAAAGCTTTCAATAAAAGAAAAGTTACCAAGTCAAATTAACACTTAGGAAATTGTAGCCATTTTCAAGTTATTATAGAATAGAAAAATCTACGAAAATATTAGTAAAATATATTTTGAAACAAGAACTATTCAGATATAGAGAATAGTACATCAAAAATTGTAAGAGATTCTATTCAAATCTAATCCATTCAAATTGTTGCAGTATTATTCAATATTATACCATTTAAACAAAATGAAATCTCTCTATATTAATTTTAAGAAATTATATTTTAGGTTAGCTTTTGAACCTAAATATATGTAGTAATGTTCTTTGCAATTGGTTATCTTGTCAAAAACGTGTGGTCATAGCAATTTATATAGATGTTCTAATTTTTTTTAATCTCATATTCTTTTTTTATCTCATATTTGGCTAGTTCTAACTTAAGTCTGTCCTAGTTCATGAATATTTTCTTTTATTTGTGATTAGTTAAATTAATTAAATAAAAATATTTTATCTTAATGATTTTCTGATACTAAAAAATAGCCTATATCTATTAAACTTTACCATTTCACTAAACAAAAACCTTTTATTTATTTTTAACAACATAAAATAACCGATCCTCTTAATCTTGAATACTTAACTTGCGTCGTTTTTTAAAGCTAAATACACGTGACAGAAAATAATTGTTTTAATTATTGGAAAAAAAAACGTGTTTTTCGTCAATCTCTAATTATTACGTTTTTATTTTAATACTCGCATTTGAATAACTACACACACTGTACAAAGTAAGCTCTGTTAATAACCGATGGCCTCGATATGTCAAAACAAATGAGAAGCTAAATGGAATGTCAGGAACAGAAGTTGCAGCCATAAGACATAACATCTGTCACTTGTCTAGCCGTAGGTTTTTACACTCTATGACTATGATACTAAACTTTTATGAAAATAATTATTACATTTTTAAGCTCTGTTACAGTCAAAATTACGTTTTCAAATGCTTCCTAAAATGTACCATTTGCCGCACAAATACATGAATATGGTTTAAAGTAGGAAAATAAGACACGTTGGTTTTAATCCCATAAGAACAATGTTCTTTGTGAATCCATATTTATTCGTTATTTATTGACCAAAAGTTGTGTATGAGGTCATTTAAAAACGTTATCATACTGCGCATTGGGGTTGCTTTGGATATTTTGAATAGAAACGCTTGTTTTGAAAAATAGGTGAAAATAAAAACCTTAAACTAAATATTGTTTTAAATTTTTGTATTAAACTAATTAGAAATTCGCAAAACAATTTCAACGCACAATTTTATTCTTGATCAAATGTAGTTTGTTTGGAAAAATCCGTTTAAAAAGAAGTGTTTAATTTGGATACGCGTGATCGTCCAATCGTGATCGTATGTCCGGTTCTAAAATAATAATGTTCTTATGAGATTACAACCGACATGGCCAACAGCCCCTGCAGACTCCTAAAGAAAGGGTTTCATCAAAGACGGTTTATTAGAGTAAAAAACGTTATTTTGCTACATGAAATTATTAAATAATCTGTTTAAAGAGGGGGCCTTAGCAAAATTATAAGTCTTTGTAACACAACCAAATTCTTTCTCAGGAAATGAGAATTATACAATTGTTTTAGACACCAAATATTCAATTTATACAGATGTTATGCTGTAATACTGAATCCACCCTTTAACCTAATTTTGCTACTATTAGATTACTATAGTAGATTATTATTAAAATGGCCCACATGGTGATTCTGTAATGCGATGCTATGTAATAGTGGGCAGAATGGTCGTAAAGTGAAGTATGGAAAGTAGGCGTTACTCCTTGAGACAAAGTGAAAAAAACAGCCCATAGGTCTACAATTTGTTATACTTAACGTACAAAGGCGGAGAGATTTCTTTAGTTGGTTATAAATTTTCAAATTTAATTAGAGTGTGTTGCGGATTGTGTGCAGTTTTTTACCTCTATTTTCTATTGGTGCAAGTATATCACGTTTGCTATAGGTAATTGTGTGGGGTTATGTTTGATGAATGATAGAAGACTCTTAAAATTGGAATCTATAAACCTATAAGATCAACACTTAAATTGAATGTTACTGAAGCTTTACCAAAAATGTTACTTCTAAAGCAGTAATTCAATTAATTTTGTAAATATAAATTACTAACTAACTATTAAATTACTGGGTTATTATTTTGAAAACCACACTTGATTACATGTTGATCTTACAATAAAATTAAAGGATACAGTATGTAAATATTCCTAAAAGTGTTCTGATGTCTAAGTTCATAAGTAGATTAAAAAAGAGAGAACTTAATTTCCAACAAGTGCTTTTTCGTTGAAGACAAGACTATTGAAGCTTGAATCTCCATCTTCACTTCTCAAACATTATTTTTAAATTAATTCTTGTTTGATAGATTAGTTTTTTTAAGTGTCTTAATTTTGTATATTTCTCATACTGCCATTTTAAGTAGGATGGACGTATTGGGATTAGATTTGTGGCATTGCGTTTCCTAATTAGTTTGATACACAAATCAACCTATTTTCTCTCAAGATATTTTCCAGACTCCTCGGGACCATCGATGATATGCACAATAAATGCTATAAATAATTTTATATATGCTTAAAAACTATTTAGGCACAGTATCGACATTCAACTGACTTAGTAATATTTTATCAAGTTGCTAAAAACCCTTAAAATTTATGAAAATTAAGCATCAAGCAATTTAAATTATCACCATTTCATACAGGAATTCAGCAATAATTCTGCTTGTACGTAAATTATTCTATTTTTACTAATTTATATACTATAAAGCTCGATGTAGTGACTCACTGACACTAAATGTTGAGGCACTTCTCGGCGTCCTAACCCCATAGTGTGCATTTGAAGTGAAGTTCTCGGTCTGAAACCTCCAGGAAAACTCACAAAAGTTTACTTTATTCACTCATAAACAAAATGGTGGCCTTTTTTTACTCCAAAACTGCTCCAATCTATTTCATATGGGAAAATCACAAAAAGGACACTTTTTTAACCTAACTTGAGAAAAAGCTTGAGTAATATTGTCAAACCTTCACAGTTCTACACGCTTACCAAACGCACACATTATACCGTATATGAATTTCAGCTTAAAAACTTAAAAGTTTGGGGTATCGGGGGCCCAAAAACTGAAAATGTAACATTTTTCAAAACTGATTTTCTATACTCGAGTGGGGTATACATTTAAAGCTATTTTTCTCCTGAATCCAAATATATCATCAGATTTTTAAAGGGGTTAATATTATGGCGTATATGCCCACAAAACTAAAAAAAAACTCCTAAAACCTGTAAAAAGGTAATATTAAAATAAAACTTCCAAGTAGGGTATCAAGCTATAGACATTTATCTCATAAAATATATTTTACCATTATATCTTGGAAGAGACAGTTTTTAAGGGTACTTCCCCCCCCCATGAAATATGCTCCAAAACCCGAAATTGAGTAATGTTCAACTAATACAGCCAAGTGAGGTATTAAACTAAAGGTATTCTTCTTTTAAATATTAATTTACCATCAGCTTTTAGAAAAGGCTACGTTTAGGGGCTCCAATGCTCCAAAGCCACAATTTATGGTTATACTGGTTAAAAATCCATGCGAACTTTCTCACGAGGCGATATGCCGAGATCAACAAATGGGACTGTACCAGAGTGTCTTGGTCAGGCCGCAGGCCGAACTTTCCCCCGCGAGGCCGTAGGCCGAGGTCCCCCACGAAGCCACAGGCCGAGTTCCTCAAAGGGGCTAAAGGTAGAGTTTCCAGGCGAGGCCGTAGGCCAAGCTTACTACACGAGCGCAGCGAGGGACAACGGGGTTGGCACGCGAAGCGTGCAGGGGTGTCCCCTAATCGTATTATAGAGTTAAAATATTCATAGATTTTAAAAATACCTTTGAAAATATCGTATTTCATTATTGACAAACGGGACTATGTCAGTAAGTTTGTAGATAAATACACAAAGAACTTATTTTAAATTGTAATAGTTTTTTTAAATTAATCTTTGAGTCGAATCGAGTAAATGTTCCATATAATTTGAAGTGTAACTAAACAAACCAGTTCTTTTTAGAGAAATTACAAATATGTAATTAAGATAATTCTATGCTAAACATCATTTATACAGGGTGGTTTTTAATACAGTCCCCCCAGTTTCTCTACATTATATATTTAAAGGGATATTAACCAAGCCAATGGATTATACATATACAAACACTATCTTTTATAAAATTCAAGACTTTCAGGAGTCATTTGAGGTTCAAGATGTGGAGGCCAACTTCAAAATTCTTCATGAGAAGCGTATAGTTTTAAGGTCATGCGACATATCGTGTAACATTGCCTTTTATTCATGAATACAATGGTTAAACCTAAAACGAAACATTTTTTATCGTTTTAAGGTCATGCGACATATCGTTTTAACATTGTCTATTATCCATGAATACAATGGTTCAACCAAAAACGAAACGTTTTGTGCCGTTTTCGAGCTATTCTCAGGTTCAGGATGTAGGAGACAGATTGAAAGTTGTGAAAAGAAGATGTTAGTCATGCAAAATATAATTTAATATTGTCTTTCTTCCCTTAATACTACGCTGCAATCAAAACTAAAAAGTGTTGTCTACAAGACTCCGCTACAGAACTTAGATGACCTCAAGAACCGAATACAACCGCTGGCGGCAATATCACAGAAAACGTCCTACGTGATGAAGTTTTGAACATATTACATTACTGCCGGGAACTAGATGGAAGAAGATTTAAACACTTAATTTAGGTAAGGTATCTTTTTGTAATATCACTTCATTAAATAAGAATAAAAAATACAATTAACAAATTTCAATTTTAATAACACGAACTCCATGGGTTTAACGTTTAGTAGCTTAATTAAGTTAGTGGTTTCAATATTTAAATTTAAATAAATTATTACAAAACAAAATATAAATCACATCTTTATTGCATCACTTGACATAAGATGGTATGTGGATGCCATGAATTTTGATACAAACATCCCAGTTGCCTTGTAAGTAATATACCTTCATGTATCTCAAAAACGGTACAACTGTGTGATGAATGTAAAACAGAGGAATGTTCATGTGGCATTGGCCTTAGTTAGTAACAATAACTACATTCACTCATTGACACTCATCACACTCATTTGAAATCCATATTCACCCATATCTTGACGATTGGCGTCTTAAGAATAAATAAATAAATAAACCTTTCCCGAATTTCTAAAGCATGCTAGTACGAAAGTAAAACATTGGCTTCTAACAGTTTTCAATGCAATATTCGAGAGCTATACTATAAAAATAAAGTTATAACATACAAATTTTCAAAATGGCTAGAGTCCAATCACTTTACCAAAATCTTAAATAATGTAAGCTTTCGCTGTTTGATGTTAAGAGATTCGTGTGCAGCATGCTAAAATAAACACATATACTGTATATCACAACATACAGTTGAATATCGTCCAAGAGGAATGTTAATATGTTCAAATTATATCAGCTGAGCTACCAGTATCTCTATCTAATACTGTTGGTATCACAAGAACTCCTTTATACTAAGGACCGGTGGTATGAAACACATATTGCGAGTAAACACTTGATGAAACCCGGGTAATCTAATTAGGTTGAATGGAAAGGGCGCGGGGGATGAGTATGTAAATTGAGACTTGTAATTCCCGTAAGGTGAATCTAATCAAAATTGTATTGAATTCATTTTTATATGAAATGACCTATATATATATATATACATAAATTTTTCTTTTTTAAGAAAAACTTTTCTTCTTTTTAAAATTACTCTGTCCATTTCCTATAGACTAATAATCTCTGTGGGGAAATTATTCAAACAGAGAAGGGAAGAACTAGTATGGTACAACTAATTATATACTGATAAATCGTCCAGTCAAGGCCAGGGTTCGAACTTGTGCTATCTGTAATTCAGGTTCAACGTCCTCACGGTACCTTAGGACACTCGGGCACTGGCTCTTCAGTCCTAGTATTACATCTGTGGTGAGCTTAATACAGTATATTTATTTCAAGTAAATACATAGAAAAACTGCACTTTTTAGTTTCGTAGTTTTATTACGGTCCAAACAAGAAAACATTTTTAATGGATTTTATGGATAAACGTATTGCATAAGTTGAAAGGTACGACTTATATAATATATAAAACAGTAACTGCCTTCAAAACTTATCGAAGTGTTCTTGGTTGAACACTTATTCAAATCATGCTTATCATGCTATACAGTAACACGTATAGGCCGATTCATAGTAAAACGAAGAAAATTCCTCGTGTTTGATTTCAATAATTTATGTCATGTTTAAAAAGAATCTTATAATTACTAAACCGTTTACGACTCCCAGTCTAACAGCGACGTGCTTCAATAGTGTTCCACGAACCGTTATCTAACTTTGTATCACGCTTCTTTGCACACCAACGAATCAGCAACAAGTATGAATTTCCTCTTTGAGGGGTTTCACAAGAGAGTTAATTGATATAATTACATTTATATTTTTATCGAAAAATGTTTTTATTCTTATTTTTTACGATGGTACCAACATTATACAGACACCATGGTTCTTAAAGTGGCTTCAAATAATAATGCTTAATATCCTTTTTAACTATAAAAGAAATAATAAATTGATATTTAATATTATTTATATATAACATTCATATTAATACATAACAACGTATTTTATTCATCTGAGGGCCATGACAGTGTTACCAAAAAAATTTGACGATATTTTATTCACGAAGAGAATGTTTTGCAATACTTGTACAACATACCATGAAGCTCTTCGATATTTTTATCCACTCTTCAAGCTACAAAAAGAAAGGGAGCGAGTGATGAGAGTAATGTACCAAGGAGTATACTCAAATTCATAGTTGTATATTGGATCCAAGGTTATCTAAAGGTACCATATCTGAGAAAGTAATCATAACAGATAAATAATAATGACTGAGTGTAACTGCTGTAAACAGACTGCCTCTTATTAATGACTGAGTGTGACTGCTGTAAACAGACTGCCTTTTATTAATGACTGAGTGTGACTGCTGTAAACAGACTGCCTCTTATTAATGACTGAGTGTGACTGCTGTAAACAGGCTGCCTCTTATTAATGACTGAGTGTGACTGCTGTAAACAGACTGCCTCTTATTATTGACTGAGTGTGACTGCTGTAAACAGACTGCCTCTTATTAATGACTGAGTATGACTGCTGTAAACAGACTGCCTCTTATTAATGACTGTGACTGCTGTAAAGAGACTGCCTCTTATTAATAATGACTGAGTGTGACTGCTGTAAACAGACTGCCTCTTATTAATGACTGTACCGGGTCTTTTGACCGGTACATTGCGTTTTTTTCGTCGTTGTCTGCCGGGCTGCCTGAGACCGCTTGTGCCCAGCGATTCGCTTTACTTTGGTGGCCGTTGGCTCGGACTCGGTCGTTCCGTGTTCCAGCCTTTGTCTGTCAGGTTGACCATCGGTTGGATTATTCTAGATTGTTCTCTGCGGCCGAACGACCTTACAATTCGAGGCTAGAGGCTCCTAAAACGTAAGTGTTCATTTTGTAATTTCTAATATCTAATCACCCTTTTGGTGAAAATACTTTTTTTCAATAATATTCTGGGTTATTTGTCATTTTCAGGGTTTTGTTAAAATTGTATCCTTTGTCTAGATATTGGTTAACCTAGGTTCGATCCATGTGCTCAATGTTACCTTTTTAACATTAATTGCTTTATTATATCTGGTTTTATATTTAACAGTAGTTCTGTATAATGTTTTGTTGAGCCTTTTTCAGTTGGAGTTACCGATTTACCATCTTTTTGTTAATTGACAATAACCTAGCCTATCTGTTTAGTTTGATTTTCATGTTATAACATATTGCTCCTGTATCCATAGCCTAGTTTTCAGTTTGTCATTTCTAGTTCCGTATACGTCTTTTATATTTTGTTAAATTGTAATTTGGTTTAAATTATTCATAGCCTAAAGTTAATCTTTCACTGTCTTGTTTGCTCCACTCATGGTTTGTATCTTCATGTTCAGTTTTGCGAAATCATGCACCCTTATATTTAGTTGTTATGTGTAATATTTTTGTTGTTGTGGCTGGACTGTTTTTAATGTGCTGTGGTGTTGCCTTGCAGTTCAGGGTCCTTGAGTAGGACGTTTCACCCTCAGCCTGTCGTCCGGGCAAAGTTCCACCTTCCACACTGCGAGCCTGGCCTGGGGGTCCCCAGGTCATGTGATTGAGCGAGCTGTGCCCTCTCTGCCCTCCCTACATCTTTGGGTAGAAGTCTTCAGACCTCAGGTCAGTTCGTTCCATGTTGTTTTTCCCGGCGGCTGAGCTGGGGGTTTTGAGGCGGATATTTATATTTATAAAAAAAAAAGAGGAGGTGAAATATAAAAAAAAGGAAGAAAAAAAATGTTTGTGGAACAGTTTAATGTGGCCTAGGCCTAAAAGTGAACGGAACAGTGATTTGTGCAACACAGCCATGGGGGGGGACCTATATGTATTTTTGTGAAGAAAAAAAAAACTTAAAATACAAAAAGAACTTTTAGTATTAATACTTATTGTTATTTGGTTTAATTAGTTTATTTTATTGTTATATTTTTTTAGAGTTTATATTTGTTAGGTCCCTACCGTTAAATTGTGTTGTTATTTATTGTTATGCTTTAGGCCTAGTGATTTAGTTATTTATTTATTTATTTCGTGTTTTGTATTATTGATGTCAGGGGATAATAGAATGGTACCGTGTTATATATTTTTTTCAATTGTTTAATTTTTTAAAAATTCTTCACCAAAAGGGGATTATTGTGCTTTGACTTAATTTTCTAATTCGATGCTGCCCAGGGATTCCGGCTTACTCCCTGGCCTCGGTGGAATCATGGGATGTGGGGCTAAATTGCCGGGATTATTTGGGGTTATCAAAATTGTTTCTAAATGTTCACTTTTAAATTGTTAATAAATGGTCTTACGTTTTGGGTGTCTCAGGCTAAACTGCAGATAGGCCATACAGTTTGTTGATTGTTAATTTTGGTATTTGTAGCGTTAAGTGTTTTTGTGGTTTTTGTATTATCTTGGTTATGTTATTGTTTCTTGTAGTTATTTAACTGCGTATTAATATTGTGGCCTTCTGCCTGTCAGTTTTTGATTATTTGTTGTTTGACTTGATAAAAAATTAGTTTTGCTCAGCTGCCGAGTTTTATTTTGACCCTCCAACTGCCACCCGTGATCCCATCGCTTGACCTTGTTTTGAGCCATCCCCCGGTTGGCACGCTTTCCCGCTTGGGGGGGGGGATGGGTCTCAATTGGTAGCAGAACGTGGTTGCCTAAAAAAAAAAAATCCACTCTTGGTTGTTGACGGTGGGTGTCATTGTTTGCCAGTTAGTAGGTCATGGTTGGCCGACCTACCATCAAGGGGTCTTGGTAATACGTAAAAAAAAGAAACAAATAAATAATTATGTAAAAACAAAAACAATTAGAAAATCAAATAAATAATTTTACTTAAAAAAAAAAAAACAAAAACTTAGGCAATCCGCTTGGTTACTTTGTTGAATGGGTTTCATGGGTGGATTGGAGTGGTCGGCAGTGGCTCGGTAGGCTGAGGGTTTTAGTTCGTCTTGGACCCTGGAGTTGTCGTTTTTTGTGTATTGTCGAGATTTGTTGCGTTCGAGATGGCCTATCTGCAGAATGTTGCCCTCCTAGTGAAGGAGGAGTTGATTTTCGAGTTGAGGGCGCGTGGTGTGACTCCGGAGGGTGATGTTTTGAATCTCCGGAGGTTGCTGCGGGAGCAGTAGTCCGCGGGTACGGCGGTGGATTGGTCTGATCTACTGGAGGTTGGGGAGGAGTTGTTGGTCTGTAAACGTAAGGTGGAAGATTGGGAAGGGGTTTTGGAAGATTTGCAGTTGGAACCTCCAGTAGGTCGTGACCGGGCCTGCCGTCTTGCACGTTTGGGGCATCTGCTTGCCCGCTTACGGATGGTAAACCGGGCACCGGGGTTGGAACCGTCAGATAGGGCGTGGATCTTGGAGAGTGTGTCTAGGCTGGAAGAGATTTTTCAGGCACTCTCCGGTTCCACGACTCCTACGGGTTTGGGTCAGCGGCCTAATTTCTCGCTGTCACCTAACGTGTCGAGGCCGCAGGCTGAGACAATGGCTCTCACTGTGCCTGAGGCTCCTTCTGAGCCTGCAGGCGGTTCTGTTGAGGTCGCTTGTGGTTCGGCTCCAGCTGCCGTTCCTTCGGCTTCTTTGTGTTCACCTGCTCTTCTGCAGCTGAGCTACCACAAGCTACCTAACCCTCTCACGCCCATGATCCAGAATCTCCCTGTGATCGATGGGATGGATCCTGAGGAGCTTCTTAAGTTTCTAGTGGCCTTTCTCAGACTTAGTGAGATGCCCGGCATGCAGGCTGGGGACTTGCTTCGTCTGATTTTCCCGTATTGCAGAGGTCCCGTTGGGGAGTTGCTGAGTTCTGTCTTGGCCAGTGATGCCTCGGTGGACTCGTTCCATCGAGAGTTACTTTCATCGTTTCTTCCCATTCGACTCAGGGAGAGGATGGTCATGGACAGATTTTATCGGTCGCAGGGTAGGGGCGAGTCTCTGGCAGCCTATGTCTCTTCAGTAAAGGAAGCTCGTCAAGCGTTGCGCCTCACACTTTCGGAAGCTGACACCGTTTGGGTCATCCTGGATGGTATTTCTCCAGAAGAACGGTGTAAGCTAGATTTTGATGGTGTGCCTTCGTCTTTTCGGGAGCTGCATCTGCTGTGCATTGTTTCGCGCAGCGTGCAGTTCTCAGACGAGCAAGGGAGGGATCATGAGAGTCATCGTGCTCTCCCCACCCGTCGACCGGTGTAACGTATCGCCTTTAAGAGGTCGTTACATTAATTACTTTGCTTAATTTATTCAATTAAATTATTTAATAAATTAACTTTTCTTTGAATTCTTTTTATGAAATCTCTTTTTTCTCAGGGTCTAAAACGGGTAAATCGGTGAGATGACATAGTATAATGAAACAAATGTTACTTTACAAAATTTAATTTATTTTACATTATTCAAAATCATTACGTTACTCTAATAGTATTTGCAATACAATAAAATAAGATTGAAAATTGTATTATCTAAAACTAGATAATTTCTTTTAAGTTAAATAAATCATTTAAATTTGATTTACAAAATCATTATTAACTTTTTTTTTTTTTATCAGTAATTTATTTTAACAACTTATCTGAGTTATATCACTATGGATGATGATGGGATCCATCTCATGTCCTATCGTATACTCAACGAAACGGAAATTTAAAGTAATATCAACTTTAATTCATAGCAACAACTTTTAGTTAGCACATTTAAAACGCACAAGTGTTTCAACACATTCTCCCGGAAACGTAGCCCGGTGCCGGTGATGTCAATGGAGGACGATCCTCGTCGATCTGCAAGTATTTGCCGAATGGGGCGAGGAACACTCTTCAACCGTTGAAGTCGGATTCCCGCCTTTTTTCCTTTGGGTACGCGACTATGACCCTTCTGGGTATATCACGATGTAGCTGTTTTGACAGCTGCTGCGGCCTACGGGCACATTTGGAATCATATGTCCCGTTCTGATTGGTTCGTTTCAGAACTCGTCATCTGAGTTCTTTTACTGCACATCAGTCACTTGTGACATGGTGGGGTTTAATGGAAAATAACCAACCGACATGTCGATGCTTGTCTCACGCTGCTACGTCGTAACTTTGCTGACTGTTTAGTTTCAGACATTCCCACATGTTTTGATAATTCTTGGAATGAACCCACCCATCCTGTTTCGAACAAAGAGTTTTGTTTACTGTGATTTATTGCTGGGGCCTCATCTGTCCCACGGTTATTTTCCACACGACAATTTTCTAACATGATTTGAAACTTCTCCATCTATTTTAATTAAATATATTCCTTTTCTTCTATATAATAATTTATTATTTATCTAAATTAATTAATTTGCCTATCAATTTGGTGGACCTGTTACAGTACCCCCCCGATTTTTTGCGATGTGTGAGTAACGCGAGTCAAAAAATCTTGATTTTAAACACTATTCGCCAAATTGTCGTTTGTTTCTCAGATAAGTTTCAGTTTTACAATATTTATTATATCTAGTAAATTAAGTCTATTAATTATTCTATAATTCAATATTAGATTACATATTCTATGGCAATACATCATCATCTCCTTATCAACATTTAAGAATCCATATTTATTAAAATAAGTCCCTTAAACCATTAATACAATTCAATTAATTACAATTCAATAAATCATAAAATTATTAATTACAAATCAGTCATTTATGATTAAAAAATTCAAAAAATTCATCACCTCCTATATAGTTATCAATAAAAATCAATAATGCTAAAGTTACATTCATCAAACAATAATCCAATAAATCAAAATTGTTAATTAACAATTCCATAATTTATAAATCAAAAGTTTAACAACTCATTTCATCGTACATAATTGTTCATAAAAAGTTAATATATTTTTAATTATTACAAGTTGTCAATCAAAAATCCATCAGTTTTGGATTAAAAATTGTCAAACAAAATTATACATTACATACTGAAATTCATACATCAACAATTAATACATCTTTAAGTTCTATACAAGTATTTATCAAAATTAATTAATCATTAAATTATGATTTCTTTTTAATCATTAAATGATTAGTATTCATTGACAAATTATCTCATTTGCTAATACCATTTCAAAAATTATACATCTAGGATCAATACATCATTAAAAATTATACAAGTTCTTATTTAAAATCAATGACTCATTTCACAATATGAAATCATTCATCAAAATACACAAGTCATATATCAAAATCAACAAAATATAAGTCATCAATTACTAGGTTACATTTCAAAATTAATTAATCATCCACTTACTTATAGTTATCATATCTCAACATCATCATTAAAATCCTATGACTATTCATCACAATAACATGTTATATAGTTCATCAATTTATAAATGAATCATCATTTATTTATTTAAGTATCTCATCAACATCCTATCATGTTACTTGTCAATTCACAAATGAATTATCTTTTACTTATTTAAACATTTTATTTATCTTCCTATACTGACCTATTATTCATTTTGTCAATGCCCTATCAGACTTTTCAAATGAATTTTCAATTCTTTTAACCATCTTTATATTTTCAACTTCGACATCAATCCTTTAATCCGTCTTTAAATGCAAATATCCATATTCAACCCTTAATCCGTCTTTAAATGCAAGTATCCGTATTCAATCCATTATCCGTCTTTAAATGCAAGTATCCATATTCAACCCTTTATCCGTCTTTAAATGCTAGTATCCATATTCAATCCATTACCCATCTTTAAATGCAAGTATCCATATTCAACCCTTTATCCGTCTTTAAATGCTAAAATCTTGTTTCTTTCCTTTAAACCTTCTTTAACTTTACAAATAAATTCTCAGTCCTTAAACAATCATCAAATTTTCAAATACATTCTCAAATCATTATACAGTCTTTAACATTCTCCAATAAATCATCACATCTTATACAAGTCTTTACATTTTTAAATGAATTTTCAATCATTACACATTAACAAGTTTTTACATTGTCAGGTCAGTTATCAATTACGAATAATTTTCAAGTACATTCATAATTGTTAATTAATTATTAAATCACTTAATACATTTTTGTATTAATACATCATTGTAGTTTAACTCAATAAGTCATCATGTCATACTTATTGTCTACTTGGAATGGAATTCATTAGTCCTGGATCAAAGTTATCAAATAAAACCATCTATTGTATATCAGAAATACATGGTGCACACATCATCATATTATATACAAATACTGATTAATCTATATGATTTATCAAATCCTATGTCAATACAAGAGCAATCTGTATTATCATTATTAATAAACAACAGATACATTACATATTTCTTTGTCATTGATGCAAGTTATTATTGTTATTTATTGCTTTATACTTTATTATAAAGTTATTGTAATTTTTCTATTAATTAAGTTATTATTTGAATTAGTATTTATTTCCCATTTCTTATCGAATGCTATTAAAACAATTTGTTAATAAATACAATTGTCATCTTTTTCATTGTTACAAATTCATCATTCATAAATCATTTATACTTTTGTTTTATTATTTATTTGTTACATATTATTTATTCATTGCTATTATTTATTTCATACACATTTGCATAATATTTTATTTTTTATTTATTATTTTGGGACCTATTGCCAAGTTGTTGCTACGTCAGTGGGGTCCGATGTCACTGCACGTACTTTGGTCTGGTGATGGAGTTGTAGCTGCGCCAGTGGGGCCTGATGTCACTGCACGCGCTTCTGGAGTTGTTGATTCACTACGCCTTGGCGTTCAAGTGTGCGCCATTTTGGAATATTGAGGGAGTCGATGTTACGCCAGTGGGGTCCGATGTCACTGCACGTACTTTGGAAAGAATTAGCTGTTAAACTAGAATCACTTATGGTTCGATCAATTCCACTCATGGTTAGTCCATAGTATCCTGGATCATAAGTATATACTTGAGTTATTTCAACATCAACATACACAAGTTGCATTAAAAAAGTATTATAAAAAATCTCCTTTACATCTTAGTAAAACATAGGTATCATCTCATCTTATTCAATATCAGAATTACATTCATCTGATTACTTTCAATATAAACAGAAACAAGTCATTGTAACAAAATACTTTTCAAAAATCTCCTTCAATCACATTATTTAAATACATCCTGGAATCATATCATATTGTTGTCTGAGTAGTTTTCATTATAAACATGAATAGTTTATAAATACAAAGTGTTTTAAAAATCTTGATACATTTTAATCTAACATACATGGCACATTCTACCAATGTTGTATTCAAAATCTGGACATAAACCAGTTATATTAACAGGGTAGTTTAAAGAATCTCCCTAAATCAGCTTGGTTTCATATCAGTATCCTATTATCATTTGTGATACATTCATTTAGTCATTTCAATATAAGTATAAACAAATTACAATAACATAGTATTGTAAAGAAATTCTCCTTTCATTATGTTAGCAGAGTGTACACAATGTGTGTCTTTGGATTATATTCAATATCAACATACAAGAGTTACAAAAGCAAAGTATTACATTATACTTTATTTACTTCATCATGGTTTAACATTTCTTTGAGTCATATCATATTATTATTTGAATTATTTTTAGCATAAACATTGACAAGTCATTAGAACATTGTTTAGCATTAATTAGTTATCATACAAAGTTTTACAAGATAGGCCTATCTCACCTATTTCATTTTATGTGAACCTAGTCATTGCATTATTATTTGGTTCATATTTTATGTATGTATACATGGGTTATGGCAACAATATATTTTAGTAAGTCTCCATACTTCTTTCTAGTTTTACTCATTTATCATGTTATTATTTTAAAATATTCAATATAAACATTCGTGGATTATGAAACAAGCCACTATAAAACATCTCCTCAAACTATCTCGTTCTCACCTAAAAATCATTTTATTATTAGTGTTATATTCATTTAACACATATTATTATCAAAGTTTCATTTAAATCATTTAATATTTTTCATATTCACTAACAACTCTCTGGTTATTATTATTTTTCACAGATTTTTAATTAGGCCTACCATATATTTATTACTGTGACATTTGTAGGTACTTTTCTTTTAACAGTCATCTTTACCATTAACAATATTTATTTATCCTTTTAGTTTAACATTGAAGTCATATTATTTCAATGTTATATTTAAATCTCCTATTCAATCACAAATTCACCTTACTGGCAATATTTTAATTCTTCAACTAGGCCTATTATTTGTTTATTGTTAAATGACTTCTTTAAATATTTTTTCATTTATATAATTACCCTACATTTTCTTCATTTATTTTTATACAACCCCCCTATCATTAAGGTTATATTGTTTCAATTACTATTTATTTATTACTTCAACATTTTTTAGACATATTTTATTGAACAGCTAAGTTTATAGTTTAGTTTTCTGAGCAAATGTAGTTATCCGAGAGCACTGGTTTAAGTTTTTTCTTTTTATATTTAAAGTTTGAGAAGCATGAGATATTATAGTATCTCATCACATAGTTTACAAAGTCCTCCATGTCTACATCAAAGTTTTCACCCCCCATCATATTATTTTCAACTTCCTTTTGTTTGTTTAGGCCCCAATATTTATTTATAATTTCCATCTCAAACTTGAAGAACTCATTCAATTCTTCTAACCTATTACTGATTGTTTTTAGTTTTTTATTTTCTTGACATTTGAAGTCATCTACTACACTTTCAAAATTAAAGTTACCAAGTGCTAGGGTTTTGTTTATTTGTTCCACTTTATTATCTAACACTGAGTTTAGATACCCTATCTGGTTTTCTCTTTCATCATTTATTTTAGGCCTACTGATTTTATTATTTAGTTCATAGCCTATCTCTCTTAGCGTTGCATTTGCTTCCAAGTGTTCATCTAGCTCGTACTTAACAAAGTCTACATTTACTTTCTTGGTTTTATTGACAAAGTTGTCTTTAGTACTCCCTATCCTATCATCAACTTCTTTTATGTGTTTATTAGCTTTCATATTAGATTCATTGTCCAGACCTATTACATCATTATTTACTTCTTTTATCTCAACCCTTTTTTCATCTAACCTTACATTTATTTCATTAAGTTTAGCATTTATTTCATTAGTTATTTTTAGTAGCAAATCTACTTTCATATTGTCCTCACCATTTAAGTTTATCTTATTATTATCCATTTCTTTCATCTTACTACCTGATCCTCCTAACTTAACTTCAATCTGCTCCAGTTTGGTATTTATGTCATTATTTACTCCTAACAGCAACTCTATCTTATTGGACAATAGGCTGTCCTTATCATTATTTATTTTAATAGGTTCTTGCCTATCTTTGTTCTCTACTTCATACACAACATTAACCTCCTTTATCTCACTAACTTTATTTTCAACTTCATTTATTTCATTTACTACATTATCCTCCTTTGTTTCACTATCTTTATTAACATCTATTTTTACTTGTTTGTCTAACTTACTTTCAAGTTGATCTATTCTCTTATTTATATCTTTCCTAAGCTCATCTAGTTTTACATTATTTTCTCTATTCATCTCTACTATATCAATATTAATTTGATTAAGTTTAGTTTCTGTTGCATCTAACTTCTTATTATTTTCCTCAAGCTTGATTTCAAATCTGTCTTGTTTATTGTTTATTTCATTGAGTTTAGTCTCAAAATTATCTTGTTTAGTATTTATTTTTACCAGAATGTCCATTATACTAGACAATGTGTATTCTCTACTTGATTCTGGCCTAGCTTCATCGTTTTCGGTTTTATTTTTGTTTAACTTGATTTCCCTGATAACACTCAGAGAGGTATCTGAATCCTCAGAATCCAACTCTGAGTTCTGGATTATATCAACATCAGCCATCATTATAAATAATAATTTAATAAATTCAAAATTTATTACTCTACACAGTTTTTCTTTTACTTAAATGAATATTGAATTTAAGTTCAACAAAAATATTTTCTTATTATTATTTTTTTTTTTTTTATATATTTAATTTATTTTAAATCAAATGTCAATTGATTAAACTAAATGAAAATTACATGAATTCAGCATTCTTTACTAATGTTATTGTCAATTATTGTTGACAAATTATTATAATTCTTTATTTTAAATATTTTTTGAATAGATTAAAATTTACTACTTATACTACGTCGTCTCACGTTGTGCGCGCCATTCTGTAACGTATCGCCTTTAAGAGGTCGTTACATTAATTACTTTGCTTAATTTATTCAATTAAATTATTTAATAAATTAACTTTTCTTTGAATTCTTTTTATGAAATCTCTTTTTTCTCAGGGTCTAAAACGGGTAAATCGGTGAGATGACATAGTATAATGAAACAAATGTTACTTTACAAAATTTAATTTATTTTACATTATTCAAAATCATTACGTTACTCTAATAGTATTTGCAATACAATAAAATAAGATTGAAAATTGTATTATCTAAAACTAGATAATTTCTTTTAAGTTAAATAAATCATTTAAATTTGATTTACAAAATCAATATTAACTTTTTTTTTTTTTTATCAGTAATTTATTCTAACAACTTATCTGAGTTATATCACTATGGATGATGATGGGATCCATCTCATGTCCTATCGTATACTCAACGAAACGGAAATTTAAAGTAATATCAACTTTAATTCATAGCAACAACTTTTAGTTAGCACATTTAAAACGCACAAGTGTTTCAACACATTCTCCCGGAAACGTAGCCCGGTGCCGGTGATGTCAATGGAGGATGATCCTCGTCGATCTGCAAGTATTTGCCGAATGGGGCGAGGAACACTCTTCAACCGTTGAAGTCGGATTCCCGCCTTTTTTCCTTTGGGTACGCGACTATGACCCTTCTGGGTATATCACGATGTAGCTGTTTTGACAGCTGCTGCGGCCTACGGGCAAATTTGGAATCATATGTCCCGTTCTGATTGGTTCGTTTCAGAACTCGTCATCTGAGTTCTTTTACTGCACATCAGTCACTTGTGACATGGTGGGGTTTAATGGAAAATAACCAACCGACATGTCGATGCTTGTCTCACGCTGCTACGTCGTAACTTTGCTGACTGTTTAGTTTCAGACATTCCCACATGTTTTGATAATTCTTGGAATGAACCCACCCATCCTGTTTCGAACAAAGAGTTTTGTTTACTGTGATTTATTGCTGGGGCCTCATCTGTCCCACGGTTATTTTCCACACGACAATTTTCTAACATGATTTGAAACTTCTCCATCTATTTTAATTAAATATATTCCTTTTCTTCTATATAAAAATTTATTATTTATCAAAATTAATTAATTTGCCTATCAATTTGGTGGACCTGTTACACCGGCTATGTCTTTAGGTGTGAGTCAGCCAGTGGAGGGTCGTGGTTCTCGGCCTCCTGTTGTGTGTTTTGCTTGTGGCCAACCTGGTCACATTCGTCGTGACTGTCCACGTGCTCAAGGTCGTGGGGCGGGAAACGCTCAGCGCGGGGGGCTGCCTCCACAGTAGCTCCCCGCGTTGTCGCGAGTAACCGTGGCCATTTGCCTCTGACACGTGTCCATAGCAGGAGTGTCGGGTATTTTTCGGGCCTTGCTGGCATGGCTTCCCTGGGACTTAGTGCGGTCACCTCGGTGTGTCCTGGCGTTTTTGTTTCTTTTGGTGGTACGGTGTGTCGAGCCCTTCTTGATTCTGGTTCGGCATGCAGTATCATCAGCCTTTCTCTTTTTGAGTCCCTTGACGCCTTAGGACTGGACAGGAACACCGAGCCTTCTTCTATCACGTGCTGGACGGCATCCCAAACTCCTCTACCTATAATTCTAAAGGCGTTTTTCCATTTTAAAATTGAAGGATTTTCCTGGAGGTGGGGTTTTCTTGTTGCCAAGGACCTGGCGGTTTCTTGTATCCTAGGGGCAGACTTTATCTCTAAAAGTGGTATGGTGCTTGACCTCCAGAAGCGCCAGATGTTTTTCAAGTTCAATCGGCGAGTTTTGGTGCCTCTAGTAGGTGATTCTGACTGCCCTCCTCCGGCAGTCAGAGAGGTGGGTTGGGAGTCCGAACAATCCAAGGTGGATCCAGTTGGTCATCTCCCCCCTGAGCAGGCGGAGGCCATTAGGAGGCTGTGTTTGCAGTTTCCTGATGTGCTTACGCCTGAGCTTGGGGTCACTTCTCTTCTGTAGTATGAGATCCACCTCACCGATCCTCAGCCAGTTAGAAGTCATCCGTACAAACTTGCTCCCCCAAAGATGGAGGTTATGAGGGCTATGATTGAAGATCTTCTGAGCAAGGGTGTGATTGAACCGTCTCGTTCCGCTTATGCCAGTCCAGCTTTTCTTGTGCCCAAGCCTAATGGTAAGTCTAGGCTTGTGATGGATTATCGGAGGCTCAACGCTAAGGTCGCTATTGACTCGGTACCACTGCCTGATTTGCATTCTGCGTTTGATTGGTTCGGTAAGGCTAAGTTTTTCAGTGTTTTTGATTTGAACCAGGCCTACCATCAGATTCCATTGAAGAAGGAATCACGGCCTATGACTAGCTTCTGTGTTCCCTGGAATCTCTATCAGTTCACTAGGGTTCCTATGGGTCTTGCTGTGGGTGCCCAGACTCTTACTCGTCTGCTTGATTCCATCTTCCATAATGTGAAATTCAAGTTTGTCTTCAATTACCTGGACGACCTTCTTGTCTACAGTGAGACTTTCGGGGAACACATGCAACATCTGGAGGAAGTTCTTAGTCGCCTTAAATCAGCTGGCCTTACCGTCAATCCAGAGAAAGTCACTTTTGCTCGTCCTGAAATTTCTTTTCTGGGTCATCTCATATCTTCTTGAGGCGTCTGCATTGATCCTGCGAGGACCCAGGGCATTCGGGACTTTCATCCTCCCAAAGATGCCAAGGGGATTGACCGTTTTGTGGGGATGGTGAATTTTTACCGGAGGTTCATCCCTAACGTGGCCGAGCTTGCTGCCCCGTTGAACGAGTTGCGGAAGAAAGGTGTCCCTTTGTACCGGTTCTTTTGACCGGTACATTTCTTTTTTTTCGTCGTAGTCTGCCGGGCTGCCTGGGATTCGCTTTTGCCCGGCGATTCGCGTACTTTGGTGGCCGTTGGCCCGGATTCGGTCGTTCCGTGTTCCAGCTCGGGTTGTCAGGTTGACCGTCTTTCTAGTTGTTTCTCGGCGGCCGAACCACCTTACTATGATCGGCTAGAGCTCCTAAAACGTAAGTGTTCTTTTGTAATTTATTTATCTAATCACCCTTTTGGTGAAAATACTTTTGTTTAAATAATATTCAACGGGCTTACTTGTGTTTTCAGGGTTTTGTCTAATTTATATTCTTTGTCTAGATGGGTTTAGATAGGTTCGAGTCACGTGCTCAATATTACCTTTTTACCATTAATTGCTCATTATATCTTGTTTTATATTTAATAGTAGTTCTGTATAATGTTTTGTTGAGCCTTTTTTCAGTTGGAGTTACCGATTTACCATCTTTTTTTTAATTGACAATAACCTAGCCTATCTTTAGTTTGATTTTCATGTTATAACATATTGCCCCTGTATCCATAGCCTAGTTTTCAGTTTGTCCTTTTAAGTCCATATACGTAATTAATTCTTTGGCAATTTGTTAAATTGTAATTTGGTTTAAATTATTCATAGCCTAAAGTTAATCTTTCACTGTCTTGTTCGCTCCACTCATGTTCTTGTTTGTATCTTCATGTTCAGTTTTGCGAAATCATGCACCCTTATATTTAGTTGTTATGTGTAATATTTTGTTGTTGTGGCTGGACTGTTTTTAATGTGCTGTGGTGTTGCCTTGCAGTCCAGGGTCCTCGAGTGGGACATTTTCCCTCAGCCTGTCGTCCGAGGAAAGTTCGACCATCTTCACTGCTAGCCTGGCCTGGGGACCATGTTGGAGCCTGGAGTCGCCCGCTACCCTCTATACATCTTTGGGGTAGAAGTCTTCTGTCCTCAGGTCAGTGCGTTCCATGTTATTTCCCGGTGGCTGAGCTGGGGGTTTTTGGATGGTCTTATTTAAAAGAAAAAAAAAGAATGAAATATAAAAGAAGAAAAAAAGGTTTGTGATACTATTTAATGTGGCCTAGGCCTAAAACTGTTACCGTGATTGATGCAACACAGCCATGGGGGACCTATATAAATTTTTTTATTAAAAGAAAAAAAAACTTGAAATACCAAGAACTTTTAATGTTAATATTTATTTATATTTATATTTCTTGTAATTAATTAATTAGTTTTATTTCTTGCTATATTTTTTTAGATTTTATAGTTGTTAGGTCCCTATGGTTAAGTTATGTTATTTATTTATATGTTTAGGCCTAGTGATTGTTATTTATATTTTGTCGTTAAGTGTATTAGGGGTGTTTTGGAAGTGACTTTTTACTAAAACGGTACCGGGTTATATTTTATTTTTAATTACTTCTTTTTTTTAAATTCTTCACCAAAAGGGGATTATCGTTCTTTTGCTTAACTTCTAATTCGGAGCTGCCCAGGGATTCCGGCTTACTCCCTGGCCCCGGTGGAATCATGGGATGTGAGCTAAATTGCCGGTTTAAGTGTTGTGATCCAAAAGTTCTAAATTTTTACTTTTATTTGGACTTTAAATTTGTCTTACGTTTTGGGGGTCTCCGGCTAAACTGCAGATAGGCCATGTAATTGTTAATTGTTAATTCTGGTATTTGTAGAGTTTGTTGTTTTGTAGCTTTTGTATTATTTTCTTGTTAATTTAGTGTTCTTGTTATTTATTTAAGTGCAAATTAAAATTGTGGCCTTCTGCCATTTTTTGATTAATTAATATTGCTTTCTTGGTAATAAATTAGTTTTGCTCAGCTGCCGAGTTTATTTTGACCCTCCAACTGCCACCCGTGATCCCATCGCTTGACTTGTTTTGAGCCATCCCCCGGTTGGCACGCTTTCCAGCTTTGGTGGGGGGGATGGGTCTGAATTAGTAGCAGAGCGTGGTTGCCTAAAAAAAAAAAAAAAAAAAAATCTTTCTTGGTTGTGTTGGCCGACCTACCGTCAAGGTGTCTTGGTATTACACAAAAAAAATATAAAAAAAAATAATTATTATTTAAAAACAAAAAACAATTAAAAAACCAAATAAATAATTTAACTTGTAGAAAGAAAAAAAAACACAAAAAAAAACTTTAGGCAATCCGCTTGGTTACTGTTTTGAATGGGTTTCATGGGTGGATTGGAGTGGTCGGCAGTGGCTCGGTAGGCTGAGGGTTTTGTTCGTCTTGGACCCTGGAGTTGTCGTTTTTTTGTGTATATTGTTGAGATTTGTTGCGTTCTCGATGGCCTATCTGCAGAATATTGCCCACCTGGTGAAGGAGGAGTTGATTTTCGAGTTGAGGGCGCGTGGTGTGACTCCGGAGGGTGATGTTTTGAATCTCCGGAGGTTGCTGCGGGAGCAGTTGTCCGCGGGTACGGCGGTGGATTGGTCTGATCTACTGGAGGTTGGTGATGAGTTGTCTGTTTGTAAACGCAAGGTGGAAGATTGGGAAGGGGTTTTGGAAGATTTGCAGTTGGAACCTCCAGTAGGTCGTGACCGGGCCTGCCGTCTTGCGCGTTTGGGGCATCTGCTTGCCCGCTTACGGATGGTAAACCGGGCGCCGGGGTTGGAACCGTCAGATAGGGCGTGGATCTTGGAGAGTGTGTCTAGGCTGGATGAGATTTTTCAGGCACTCTCCGGTTCCACGACTCCTACGGGTCTGGGTCAGCGGCCTACTTTCGCGCTTTCGCCCAACGTGTCGAGGCCGCAGGTTGGGACAATAGCTCTCACTGTGCCTGAGGTTCCTTCTGAGCCTGCAGGCGTTTCTGTTGAGGTCGCTTGTGGTTCGGCTCCAGCTGCCGTTCCTTCGGCTTCTTTGTGTTCACCTGCTCTTCTGCAGCTGAGCTACCACAAGCTACCTAACCCTCTCACGCCCATGATCCAGAATCTCCCTGTGATCGATGGGATGGATCCTGAGGAGCTTCTTAAGTTTCTAGTGGCCTTTCTCAGACTTAGTGAGATGCCCGGCATGCAGGCTGGGGACTTGCTTCGTCTGATTTTCCCGTATTGCAGAGGTCCCGTTGGGGAGTTGCTGAGTTCTGTCTTGGCCAGTGATGCCTCGGTGGACTCGTTCCATTGAGAGTTGCTGTCGTCGTTTCTTCCTATTCGACTCAGGGAGAGGATGGTCATGGACAGATTTTATCGGTCGCAGGGTAGGGGCGAGTCTCTGGCAGCCTATGTCTCTTCTGTCAAGGAAGCTCGTCAAGCGTTGCGCCTCACACTTTCTGAAGCCGACACCGTTCGTGTCATCCTGGATGGCATTTCTCCTGAGGAACGGTGCAGATTAGTTTTTGCTGGTGTGCCTTCGTCTTTTCGGGAGCTGCATCAGCTGTGCATTGTTTCGCGCAGCGTGCAATTCTCAGACCAGCAAGGGAGGGATTATGAGAGTCATCGTGCTCTCCCCACCCGTCGACCGGCTATGTCTGTAGATGTGAGTCAGCCAGTGGAGGGTCGTGGTTCTCGGCCTCCTGTTGGGTGTTTTGCTTGTGGCCATCCTGGTCACATTCGCCGTGACTGTCCACGTGCTCGAGGTCGTGGGGCGGGAAACGCTCAGCGCGGGGGGTTGCCTCCACAGTAGCTCCCCGCGTTGTTGCGAGTGACCGTGGCCATTTGCCTTTGACGCGTGCCCATAGCAGGATTGTCGGGGATTTTTCGGGCCTTGCTGGCATGGCTTCCCTGGGACTTAGTGCGGTCCTCTCGGTGTGTCCTGGCGTTTTTGTTTCTTTTGGTGGTACGGTGTGTCGAGCCCTTCTTGATTCTGGTTCGGCATGCAGTATCATCAGCCTTTCTCTTTTTGAGTCCCTTTACGCCTTAGGACTGGACAGGAACACCGAGCCTTCTTCTATCACGTGCTGGACGGCATCCCAAACTCCTCTACCTATACTTCTAAAGGCGTTTTTCCATTTTAAGATCGAAGGATTTTCCTGGAGGTGGGGTTTTCTTGTTGCCAAGGACCTGGCGGTTTCTTGTATCCTAGGGGCAGACTTTATCTCTAAAAGTGGTATGGTGCTTGACCTCCAGAAACGCCAGATGTTTTTCAAGTTCAATCGGCGAGTTTTGGTGCCTCTAGTAGGTGATTCTGACTGCCCTCCTCCGGCAGTCAGAGAGGTGGGTTGGGAGTCCGAACAATCCAAGGTGGATCCAGTTGGTCATCTCCCCCCTGAGCAGGCGGAGGCCATTAGGAGGCTGTGTTTGCAGTTTCCTGATGTGCTTACGCCTGAGCTTGGGGTCACTTCTCTTCTGTAGTATGAGATCCACCTCACCGATCCTCAGCCAGTTAGAAGTCATCCGTACAAACTTGCTCCCCCAAAGATGGAGGTTATGAGGGCTATGATTGAAGATCTTCTGAGCAAGGGTGTGATTGAACCGTCTCGTTCCGCTTATGCCAGTCCAGCTTTTCTTGTGCCCAAGCCTAATGGTAAGTCTAGGCTTGTGATGGATTATCGGAGGCTCAACGCTAAGGTCGCTATTGACTCGGTACCTCTGCCTGATTTGCATTCTGCGTTTGATTGGTTCGGTAAGGCTAAGTTTTTCAGTGTTTTTGATTTGAACCAGGCCTACCATCACATTCCATTGAAGAAGGAATCACGGCCTATGACTAGCTTCTGTGTTCCCTGGAATCTCTATCAGTTCACTAGGGTTCCTATGGGTCTTGCTGTGGGTGCCCAGACTCTCACTCGTCTGCTTGATTCCATCTTCCATGATGTGAAATTCAAGTTTGTCTTCAATTATCTGGACGACCTTCTTGTCTACAGTGAGACTTTCGGGGAACACATGCAACATCTGGAGGAAGTTCTTAGTCGCCTTAAATCAGCTGGCCTTACAGTCAATCCAGAGAAAGTCACTTTTGCTCGTCCTGAGATTTCTTTTCTGGGTCATCTGATATCTTCTCGAGGCGTCTGCATTGATCTTGCGAGGACCCAGGGCATTCGGGATTTTCCTCCTCCCAGAGATGCCAAGGGGATTGCCCGTTTTGTTGGGATGGTGAATTTTTACCGTCGCTTCATCCCTAATGTGGCCGAGCTTGCTGCCCCGTTAAACGAGTTGCGGAAGAAAGGTGTCCCTTTTGTGTGGGGCCAAGCTCAGCAGACTGCCTTTGATGCTCTCAAGGAGGCTATCATGCAACCTCCTGTTCTACGTATGCCTGATTTTAGCAGAGAATTTATTCTTCAAACTGATGCCTCCTCCTCCACCGTTGCTGCTGTTCTTTCTCAGGAATTTGATGGGGTCAGGCAGCCCATCGCTTTTGCTTCGAGGACGTTGTCTCACCAGGAAAAGAAAGCTTCTTCCATCTATGAGTTAGAGTGTCTGGCTGTTGTCTTTGGTACGGACAAGTTTCGGCGTTTCTTGGAACACGCTGAGTTCTTGCTGGAGACGGACAATCAGGCACTATCTTGGCTTCTTGCCCATCCCAGACAGCTTGGGAAAATTGGTCGCTGGGTGGTCAAGATTTCTGCTTTTAAGTTCCGAGTCCAACATCTTAGGGGTACCCAGAATGTCATCGCGGATGCTCTTTCCCGCATGTATCACGAACCTAGTGATCCACCGACTGAGGCTGTTGCTCAGTGTGGTGCTGTTCTTCTGGATTTCCCTCTGGCTTTTGACGACCTACTGTCCCATCAGCAGAAAGATCCTGAGCTGTCAGTCATCTTAGGTGAGCTTCAAGAGGGAGGTGCCCACCCTCCCTATTTTCTGTCCAAAGGGGTACTCTGTTGCCGTCCTCGACAGAGGGGTGAACCCCGTGTAGTGCTGCCTAGTCATCTAGTACCGATGGTCTTTCAATATTATCACTCTTCTCTTGTGGGCGGTCATCTTGGCATTCATAAGACCATCGCTAAGATTCGTAGGTATTTCATCTGGAAGGGCATGGACCGGGATGTTGCGGGCAGTGCGGGCTTGTCACCTGTGCTCTCTCAGCAAGCCTAGTCAGAATGCAAGGTTAGGGTTGTTATATTCTGAGGTGGCCGAGCGTCCTTTTGAGAAGGTGTTCATCGACTACGTGGGTCCTTTTCCCCGTAGCAAGTCAGGTAGCTCCTACCTACTTGTTTGTGTGGATGCTTTCTCGAAGTTCGTTTGGCTTTTCCCACTTCGGAGTGCTACGGCTAAGCTCACCATCCGTGCTCTCCAGTCCCAACTCTTCCAGCACTTTGGTGTGCCTTCTACTCTTGTGTCCGACAACGGTAGCCAGTTTACCTCACACGAGTTTCGTAGGTTCTGTTTTGGCAATGGTATCAGGTATGTGACTACCTCTCCTTATTACCCACAGCCTTCTCATGCAGAGTAGTTCAACCGCAATCTTCGGTCTGCCCTTATTACTTTCCATGCTGAGAAGCAGAACACCTGGGATGAGAGTCTCTCTTGGCTCCAGCTTGCTTTCAATTCTTCCAAGCATGAGAGTCACAATGCCACTCCCTTCGAGATTCTATATGGCTACCCTCCTAACAACCCATTGTCCAACTTGTGGAGGCTAGAGGATCTTCTACCTACGCCAGGTGCCACTGACGTAGTGTCCACGTGGCGGGCTGCTCGGCGCAACCTGCTACGTGCTAGAGAGAGAGTAAGGAGGAGGTATGATAAGGGTCGTACTCCTAACCCTTTTCAGGTTGGAGATCTGGTTCTTTGTCAGGCTCACCCGGTCAGTTCGGCCGCGGAACGAAGAGCTGCAAAGTTGTGCTATCGGTGGTCTGGTCCCTACCGCATCGACAGGTTTTTGTCACCGGTGACTGCTCTGCTGGTTGATCCCCAGTCAGGCAGGGTGTTCAGGAAAGCCCATGTGTCCCAGCTTAAGGCTTTCCGGGGAACAGTTGATCCAGGAGTTGGTGTTCCTGGGGGTTTCTTGGGGCAAAGAGATTGATCAACTCTGCGCCCTAGGTGGCTGTTCTGAGAGAGTCTCTTTCTCTCTTTTCTTGTCGGGCCCGACAGTCAGGGTAGTTCGCTCCCTGTTCGAGGGGTTTCCCCTCTTAGATTCTCTTTTGCGTCCTTGGAGCACCACTCTTTGGAGGTCTTCTTCGTCTTCTGTTTGGTTCCCCGAGGTACCGAGTTTTCTCCCCTGCCCAGGTGTGTTGAGGTTTTGCAGAGGGAGGTTGTACCGGGTCTTTTGACCGGTACATTTCGTTTTTTTCGTCGTTGTCTGCCGGGCTGCCTGAGACCGCTTGTGCCCAGCGATTCGCTTTACTTTGGTGGCCGTTGGCTCGGACTCGGTCGTTCCGTGTTCCAGCCTTTGTCTGTCAGGTTGACCATCGGTTGGATTATTCTAGACTGTTCTCTGCGGCCGAATGACCTTACAATGCGAGGCTAGAGGCTCCTAAAACGTAAGTGTTCATTTTGTAATTTCTAATATCTAATCACCCTTTTGGTGAAAATACTTTTTTTCAATAATATTCTGGGTTATTTGTCATTTTCAGGGTTTTGTTAAAATTGTATCCTTTGTCTAGATATTGGTTAACCTAGGTTCGAGCCATGTGCTCAATGTTACCTTTTTAACATTAATTGCTTTATTATATCTGTTTTTATATTTAATAGTAGTTCTGTATAATGTTTTGTTGAGCCTTTTTTCAGTTGGAGTTACCGATTTACCATCTTTTTTTTAATTGACAATAACCTAGCCTATCTTTAGTTTGATTTTCATGTTATAACATATTGCCCCTGTATCCATAGCCTAGTTTTCAGTTTGTCCTTTTAAGTCCATATACGTAATTAATTCTTTGGCAATTTGTTAAATTGTAATTTGGTTTAAATTATTCATAGCCTAAAGTTAATCTTTCACTGTCTTGTTTGCTCCACTCATGTTCTTGTTTGTATCTTCATGTTCAGTTTTGCGAAATCATGCACCCTTATATTTAGTTGTTATGTGTAATATTTTTGTTGTTGTGGCTGGACTGTTTTTAATGTGCTGTGGTGTTGCCTTGCAGTCCAGGGTCCTTGAGTAGGACGTTTCACCCTCAGCCTGTCGTCCGGGCAAAGTTCCACCTTCCACACTGCGAGCCTGGCCTGGGGACCATGTGATTGAGTGAGCTAAGCCCTCCCTACATCTTTGGGTAGAAGTCTTCAGTCCTCAGGTGAGTGCGTTCCATGTTGTTTTTCCCGGCGGCTGAGCTGGGGGTTTTGAGGCGGATATTTATATTTATAAAAAAAAAAGAGGAGGTGAAATATAAAAAAAAGGAAGAAAAAAAATGTTTGTGGAACAGTTTAATGTGGCCTAGGCCTAAAAGTGAACGGAACAGTGATTTGTGCAACACAGCCATGGGGGGGGGGGACCTATATGTATTTTTGTGAAAGAAAAAAAAACTTAAAATACAAAAAGAACTTTTAGTATTAATACTTATTACTTATTTGGTTTAATTAGTTTATTTTATTGTTATTTTTTTTAGAGTTTATATTTGTTAGGTCCCTACCGTTAAATTGTGTTGTTATTTATTTTTATGCTTTAGGCCTAGTGATTAATTATTTATTTATTTATTTCGTGTTTTGTATTATTGATGTCAGGGGATAATAGAACGGTACCGTGTTATATTTTTTTCAATTGTTTAGTTTTTTAAAAATTCTTCACCAAAAGGGGATTATTGTGCTTTGACTTAATTTTCTAATTCGGAGCTGCCCAGGGATTCCGGCTTACTCCCTGGCCTCGGTGGAATCATGGGATGTGGGGCTAAATTGCCGGGATATTTGGGGTTATCAAAATTTTTTCTATATGTTCACTTTTAAATTGTTAATAAATGGTCTTACGTTTTGGGTGTCTCAGGCTAAACTGCAGATAGGCCATACAGTTTGTTGATTGTTAATTTTGGTATTTGTAGCGTTAAGTGTTTTTGTGGTTTTTGTATTATCTTGGTTATGTTATTGTTTCTTGTAGTTATTTAACTGCGTATTGATATTGTGGGCTTCTGCCTGTCAGTTTTTGATTATTTGTTGTTTGACTTGATAAAAAATTAGTTTTGCTCAGCTGCCGAGTTTTATTTTGACCCTCCAACTGCCACCCGTGATCCCATCGCTTGACCTTGTTTTGAGCCATTCCCCGGTTGGCACGCTTTCCCGCTTTAGGGGGGGATGGGTCTCATGACTGAGTGTGACTGCTGTAAACAGACTGCCTCTTATTAATGACTGAGTGTGACTGCTGTAAACAGACTGCCTTTTATTAATGACTGAGTGTGACTGCTGTAAACAGACTGCCTCTTATTAATGACTGAGTGTGACTGCTGTAAACAGACTGCCTCTTATTAATGACTGAGTGTGACTGCTGTAAACAGACTGCCTCTTATTAATTTCTAAACCATCACATATAGAATGACTCTTACAGAGTTCTGTCAGACTTGCATTTGGCCTAAAAAGTGTCGTATTTTTCCATATTTTGAATAAGTAGATGAGCTTTAGATTAATTAAAAGATAGATTGTGTTTCCATTCGTCCAAAAACTGTATGCATTATATATTTCCACATGGTTATACACAACTGTGTTAGTCCACGCACAAAATAAACAAATAAAAAAGTGTGTACAGAATGGATTTAAATCATGAATGTACAGATAGTAAAACATTTTTTACTAACAGCAGGTCATACATGTAGCAGATAAATGTAGGAACCTTTCTAAATATTAGTAGAATAACCCACCCACACACCTATACATGTATGGTGATATTGACCCACCCACCCATACACGTACGGTGATATTGACCCACCCACCCACTCATACATGTACGGTGATATTGAACTGTAATACATATGAACTGTACGTGTATTACTCTCCTTGGGTATGACACGTAAGGAAATGGTTAACACCACTGTACGTGTGTGGGTGGGCGGGTGGGTAAATACCATTGTAAGTGTGTGTGTGTGGGCGGGTGGGTGATTACCACTGTACGTGTGTGGGTGGGAGGGTGGGTAAATACCACTGTACGTGTGTGGGTGGGCGGGTGGGTAAATACCATTGTACGTGTATGGATGGGCATGTGGGTCAATACCACTGTACGTGTGTGGGTGGGCGAGTGGGTAAATACCATTGTACGTGTATGGATGGGCATGTGGGTCAATACCACTGTACGTGTGTGGGTGGGCGAGTGGGTAAATACCATTGTACGTGTTTTTTAAATACCATTGTACGTGTTTGGGTGGGCGGGTGGATAAATACCACTGTACGTGTGTGGGCGGGTGGGTGAGTCAATACTACTATACATGAAATGGTAGGCAGAAACCAATGTATGTGTGTGTGGGTAAGTAGGTGGGTCAAAGCCAGTGACTAGTCTAGACTAACATGGAACGGGTGTTCTATATCACATAACGTGTAGCTAGAAACTCGAAACAAGTATATTATGACTATGAATCGGAGGAAATATTTATTTTGAAATACAATATAAGAATTAAATCAAAATTATGAATGAAACGACTAATTTTTATTCTGGAATAATTTTTCATAATGTGATTTTGACAAATTAGAAAGCAACAACAATACTAATAGAAGAATAATATTTGAACTGTTACCAATGTAACGATTCTAACAGCCATGAATTTCTCTGAAAAAGTGTTAGGTGTATAAGTAACGTTAGTTGGACACAGTTTTATTCATTTGTAAATCTGTCTGGTCTGAGAATGGTAAAAGTGATCACCGACCTCGGTGACCAAAGTATTTTTAAATGTTGTTTATACCGTAATAAATGTTACCATTTTACTGTTTTGTAATCACCTAAAATAAGCACATTGAAAGTTAATTGTACTTTAATGTATGTATGTATATTTTATGTGTATTGTACTTTAATGTAAATGTATATATCAATAAATTAATGAATCATTAGTAAGAATCATTTGCTTAATAATAATTTTAACATAGCTATACGATTGCGTTATTGTTATAATTCCTAAACGTCATAAAAATAAATGATAAAGAGTACAAAAATTGGTACGAAATGCATCATTTTAAGGAAATTAACTGTTATAGCTAGAAAACAATATTTTACATCCGATGGCCATAAAACTAGCTACATGTGGCAGTTATTACGCCAGCTTCAAATCATAATCACTAAATATAAATGCCCAGTAAATGCAAATTAAATACATTTTTACAGTAATATTTATACATCAATCGATGAAACCTAAGAATCATAGTGTCATACAGTAGGAATTCATTCCAGCAAAGTCGTGCCGTAGCGATACAGGAGTTTAGACAGTGGAACTGTATTTCTGTCTTTGTCATGCAAATTGTTGAACTGCAAATTATGCAGCTTAACTCAAATGGAATACTGGTTGACAAACGTTTCTATCAAACTTTAAATGTAGTTCAGTTTGGTTAAGCCCAGCTTTTATTGGTTTACCTGAAAATACAGTATATCTACTGTTTGTATATACAGTAGCTCGTCTAGTGCATTGTTAGTTAGAATAAACATTACAAAACAACACAAAAATGTCAGATGATACTTTCTAATTTGTATATCCAGTTTATGTGTTATACTGGAGCTACATTGTATCCAAGTATCAATAATGATAATAATGCAGTAGACCGAATAGTTTTATAAGTTAGACTTATTTCAATTTGAAGTTATTTTTATTCATAATACGATATGAAAAACTCGTATATGCAAAACACTTATGCTTATATGTTTGTTACAGTTTATAGAGCGAAGATAAGTCACATACATATTGCACTATATTCGAAATGTACTTGGCATATAGATGAATTTAAATAGGTATAATTATAGTTGTTAGAATTGGGAAAAGTTTATGTTTCAAAGGCATGAAGTATATTAGACACTTATTCCTAGGAATTGAGAGCAAATCAGTCCCCTACATAAACACTTTAGATATTTTTACAGGAAAATATATTACGTCTATATAATATATATATATATTTATTAATATATAATAAATTATTAATATATATATTTATCAAATAATACGGTTTAAAAGTATATAAACTAAATAATATGGTTTAAAAATGAATCCAAGCAAATTATCAATAAAAATCACGTAGCATTTAAATAAATTTTTTAGACCATATTTAATAATAATTTAATAATACAGTTTAAAAAATTTATTTAAATGCTACGTAATTTTTATTGATAATTTGCTTGGATTCATTTTCCTGTAAAAATATCTAAAGTGTTTAAGTGGGAGACTGAGATATATATATATATATATATATATATATATATATGATTAACCGTTGTCTTTTTGAAAAGAATAAACAAAATAGCAAAGACATTTGGAATGTTTTAAAGAAATTACAGGCCAAAGTTCGGTAAAGAATGAAACAATTACATTAGAAATTAATAATATTAAGGAAATTTATCCATTTAAAGTAGCTAATACTTTCAGTACTTTCTTTGTGTCAATTGCTGAAAAGTAATTGTAGAAAGAAATATACCTGCAAATTTTTACTCTCTTAATTTAAAAAAATCATTTCACAGAATCATGTATGGTTTTGTGTCCTGTAGTGGAATATTAAATTTTTAAAGCTTTCAATTCTTTAAAAAATGGAACGGCACTGGAGATTGTCAGAATCAAACACAGATTTTAAAAAATTCTTTAAAAAGTTCATTCATGTTTTATTGTACATTCACATGTTATCTTAGTTTTAAAACTGGAAATTTCCTGAAAAAATTAAAGAGGCCATAGTGATACCAATTTACAAGAAAGAATCCAAATTAATTTGCAATACCTACCTATAGGCCAATAGCATTACTCTCATCATTTACAAAAATAATAGAAAAAACTATGGAAAAAAACTTGTAACATTCTTGGATAAGGTAAAGTTTTTTTAGTAACAATCAATTTGGATTTCGTCAGGGAATGAACACAGAAACGGCACTTTTAAAATTTTAAATAAAGGGAGTTGAATAGTAACAAAAAGGTAAGTAGTCTCTTTCTTGATATTACTAAGGCCTTTGACACAGTGGATCATAGAATTTTACTTAGTAAATTATATAATTGTGGATTAAGGGGTGTCACCTATAAGTGGTTTGAGAGTTATTTGATAGGGAGAAAACAGTGCGTAAAAGTGAATGGTATATTAAGTGAAATGTACGAAATTAAGTATGGAGTACTTCAGGGGTCAGAGTTAGGATCGATTATTTTCCTGATTTATTAACGATCTCTGTTGTGCAAACTTTCATGGGCATGTTACCACATTTGCAGATAATATGGCCCTATATTATGTAAATAATACGTGGGAGGACACTGATCATCAAATGAGCTCGACTTGGAGGCTATTAAAATTTGGTTTTCATAAATAACATAGGTCGACTAAGACTAACTATTTAAATTTCAATTTAAGGCGAGAAAACCTTTTTACAAATCAATTAATGTCCAAATGTATTGAGTGTATATATAAGCGTGGGGTATGTAATGTGGGCTGTGCTGAAGTAAAGGGCGTAGAAAATATAAAATAATTGGGTGTTGTTTTAGATTAAGGGCTTACATTTTAAACGTATATACTTAATTTAAACAAACATTTTAAAGCATTTTACGTTTATTTTACTTTTTACGTAGCCTCTGTAATAATGAATTATTGTGAATGTTACATTTTTCTTTAGTGCATAGTAGAATGGACTGTGGAATTGTATGCTGGGAAGGGACGTATATTTCAAATCTAAACACTTAAATGTCAAGTCAGAAACAGTTTGAGAGGTTAAGGAGAAACAATACTGAAGCATATTATCCGTTATGCTGATTTTTGTTTAAATAATACCACTAAGATATGTGTATTCATATAAAGTATTGAAGATATTTTACATTCGAAGTCGGAACAGCACACAACACAGCATTTATGAGTCTAAATTACGCAATTCGAAAGATTTATACGTTCCAAAGCCAACAACCACATATTTTACAAAACCTTTGATTACCAAGCTCCTAGAATATACAACAGACTGCCCATTGAGATAAGAAATTGTAAAACTACTACCACTGTTAATAATTCATTTAGAAAGTGGTTATTCTCTATTGAGAAAAGAGATAACTGTCTATTTCAGTAACTTTTAGTCAATAAGTGAAATTTACCTTAAAGTTATGATATTTATAGGCTCAAGCTAGCATCAGTAATTAGTTTTTGAATTGATTTTAATATTTATATCAAACTAAGTTAATTAAAAGTAAAGTTTGGAAATATGTTTTAATTTATATTTATATTATTCATTATTATATTACTCAGTATAAAGTGTCGGTACCTCCAAATAGGCTTAGCCTTGGGGTCTATGTTTTCAAAACATGTTGAAGAATATATCAAGACGTATGTTTGTGGAAATATGTAGATTAGGTGGGATTCGTGTACAGTATTTGTTGTATGTGCCATATCTGCTATTCAATGTATTTGTAATATCTGTAAACCTGTTTTGAAAATAATCATTATTATTATATAAACAATGTCAAGAACAAATAAACCTTCAAATGAAGCAAACAGCAAAGTATATGAAGAAATTTTTTATCTGATATATATTACATCATATATTGTCCATAATATAATACATAATAGGTAACATATATAAAATTTTATAATAAAGTTATAATATAAAATAACAATTGAGCACCCTTAAACATTTTATTAAATTAACACCAACTGGTTTCGCCAATTATGCCATCCTCATAGATGTTTACTTTTTAAAACTGTTACAAAACAAATAAAATGAAATAAACAACTATTATAAAGAAAACATAATATGTTAAATTGGTAAATATTTGTGATTTGGTGGTTATTTGTCATTGTGTGTGTTGTTTCTTATATTTATAATTGTTTCCAATATTGCATTTCTTTTTTTGTATTGACATAGTGTTAATTAATTTGTTGTGATTTTCTTGGTTGTGTTTATAATTTCAAGTTCTTCTTCAGAATCTAGTATTTTGCTTTTAGAACCGAGTTTTAGAATTTTCATGTTAGTTTTCATATTTGTGTAATTGTGATTATTGTTTAGTAAGTGTTCTGCAAAAGAAGATTTCATTGAAGTTCTGTGTTTGATTTTAGAGCTTGTATGTGTTCATTAAATCTACGTTTAAATGCTCGTCCTGTTTGTCCAATATAATAGTTTGGGCAGTCTGAACATTCAATTTTGTAAATTCCTGATTTGTCAAATATTTCTTGGGTTTTATGTAATTTTGAGGTGAATTTCTGTTGTATTAGGTTAAGTGCGTTGTTATTTGTTTTAAAACCAATTTTGAACAAATAACAACGCAAAATTTTTAGTTCAGTGTTATTTTTGGAATACTACAATTACTGTACAGTGATTACTACAATTACTGAATTTATCTCTTCATGACCATTGTAGTAATCTAAAAATTGTAAATAATTGTTGACCATCTAAACAATAGTAGTTTGACAAGTTTATTTGTATTCAAACAGAGTACAGCTTGTCAAACAAACTGCTAAGTTCAATTAATTGAGCAGTCCACCATTGCAGTTAACACTCTGATACTATCGTACCAGGATTGTTCTGTTGTATCAGAGACAATATATATATATTGGAGATTTGAATACTTAATTAGCCCTATTTTTTTATTAAATTATATGATTATACTTACTAATACTATCTGATAAGCAGCACCTAGTTACAGCTGTCTTAAACACAATAGGAAGACGAGTCCCTTGCTTATTTAAATGATTACCTGCGTGTCACAGGTCACAGAATACACGCAGGTCTAACTTAAAATTGATGTGTTACATTTATACAATGCCTGTGACTTATAGCAAGATAGACTTTGTAAATGGTGATGTAATGAAATCGGGCAGTGCTCTAGTGAATGTATTAAATTGAATTTATAAAACCTAAAATTGAGTTGCTGGAGCTCAAAATGATTTCATTTATTTAAATTAATTCTTATTATTCGATACCACATTTAATTCTAAATAGGAATTCAATTTCAAAATCTATTTACGTTATATAAGATATTGTTTACACGGATTACATAATGCTAAACCGAAATCAGTTTTCAATTTGTTTTGATTATCACTTAATGGCCGAGAGGGCTTTCACCTATCACCCAGTTAATTAGTGACATTGATAGGTTTCATAATCGAACTGAAGTTAATCTCATCTTACAGTTTTTAACTATTATAAAAAATACCCTGAACAAAAATAAATTTCATAAATACCCATATATGTTTTAATATGTTCTACTACATTTTTTCTGAATTTAAACTTTAGGTGAACTTCAACTAAATTTAATTCTTCATGACCATTGTTGTAATCTAAAAATTGTAAATAATTGTTGGCCATAAAAAAATAGTAGTTTGACAAGTTTATTTGTATTCAAAAAGAGTACAACTTGTCAGACAAACTGCTGTGCAGTCCACCATTGCATGTAAATTATATCTCATATAGGGCCACGTAGGTTAACAAAAGTTTGGTGTGTGTGTAACATATTTAGCCGTTTCTCTTAATTATTTCCTTATATTATTAACGTGCCCTCCCCCTCCAAATATCATGTTATCATAACTGCAAATTTTCCACTGGTTTTACTGATCTATTGCACAATTTATTCATCCCTCCTTAAATCTTAGCTATTAGGCCTACAGCCGTGTAATGTATTCTTCTTCTTATAAAATTCATCAGGTTTTTTTACTTTTACTCTATAAATATAATACTATAGTTATTAGTGAAGTTGAGAGTTGATACTGGTCACTTAATAATATGTTCAAATTATATAATTTACAATAAAACCAATATATTTTTAATTTTTAACTAGGCCTTTCGCCAGCAAAGCTGGCATCATCAGGCAACACAACTTTATTTTTAAACAAACAAGATATATAATTTGAACATATAATACTATAGTTGTTAATGGTTTTTAAGTTATTTTCATGTTTTTTTAATATGAGTCTGACAGTTAAAACTCAATTCTCTACTGACAAGAAGTTGTTTACTTGTTATAACGGCACAAACAATAGTGTGACGCTCAATTTATCACCCTATCAAACACATCCACGTCCATTCCAATTT